>JAUJYV010002892.1:0-11334 GCA_033995625.1 Ophyiulus pilosus | reverse complement strand
TTTTACATTCCAATATTCAAAATTAAACTGAAACCAGAACTTATGCACATGCAGCACTCATGCAAATCACATGCAAATAGAAAATGAAACACTCATGCAATGCATATGCAGATAGAAAATAAACACCAGCCTAAATTCTAACTCCCTTAAAACAAAGCTGGGAATTCAACACCCTCCCACCTTCCTTTACACATGGCAATGGAAAAGAAACTAAATTTCAATTATTCACACTTATTCCATTGACAATAACGACTAGGTTTCTTCCTCTTCTTATTATCCAAACCCACTATAACCACATCTCCGACTTGAAAAGATGGTATGTTTTTTTCTGCTTTTCGTTGAACTAAATCTCTCTGTCAGAGGCTTCTTCAGATTCTGTACATTCTTTATCTTATTCACTGGAATTTTGTCTTCATCAACTGATTCCTCAGTCCTTGGCCAATCTTCTGTTTTGTCTTTCAACCAAACAGGATCCTCCCACCATTTCGACTCCAATAATTGCGACGGCCCACAGTGCAAAAAAATGCATTTCAATGAATGCATTATAAAATGTATTTCAAAATGCATTGAAATTGGGACATATTTTTATTGCAAAATACATTTAAAAATGCATTGAAAAATGCATTGAGTAATACATTGAAAAATGCATTGGGTAATGCATTGAAAAATGCATCACATAATACATTACAAATATGTATTGCATTAAACATTTCAAATAAATTAAGTAATATATTTTTGTGTAACAAACAAAGGATAGGGAGTTTGGCTGCTAGTAGCCATGTGTTGGAAACTTTTTCAAAATATTAAAACAACCAATTTTCCCTGGGTTTGATGACAATATGTCAAATTTAATTGTTTTAGAAAAAGAACCAGAATTAAATGTAAGTGCAATTAATATTATAGATATTTACCGAAAAGTTGTGTTAATAAGCTTGTTGAATGAACGATTTGCTTTGGAGTGTTTGCAGCCTAACTTGAATGAGATACTTCAATAAAAGTTTTGAAATTATATGGCTGCATTTTGTTACAATAAAATTATGTACACTTAATTATAAAAAAGAATATGTATAATTTAACATTTTGTAAATTGTATTTTGAAATGCATCTATTTTAAAATGCCTTTCAAACTGCATTATCCAATTCAGACAAATTTTGAAATGCATTTCAAAATCCATTCTATAATTGAGACGAATTTTGAAATGCATTTCAAAATGCATTCTATAATTTAGACGAATTTTGAAATGCATTTCAAAATGCATTCTATAATTGAGACAAATTTTAAAATGCATTTTACATTGAAATAAAATTTAAAAATGCATTACAAATATGTATTGCTTTAAACATTTCAAATAAATAAAGTAATATATTTAAAAATACATTGCTTAATACATTGAAAAATGCTGTTGTTGTGTAACAAACAAAGGATAGGGAGTTTGGCATTTTAGCTATTAAAATGCATTTAAAAATGCATTGCAAATACATTTCTTTTCCATATGAGGGAACATCCTCTTGAAAGATCTGCTTGATCTAATGAACCCAACACACATTGCCATCTTTCTTACGACTGGACAATCCAATTTCTCGGCTTCTATTTCCATGACGCACTTCAATTAGTTGTTCCTTCTCCCGATCTTGATAAACTTTATCATAATGCTTGAATTCACCTTGCTTTTTCAATTTCACTGTAGCAGCCATAATTCGCTTCTCTGCTACACCCCTATTACTGGGTATCTCAATTGTTTCACTTATCCAAGTTTGACTGACATAACACCATCCTTCACTGTTACATATCATTGTATTCTGCAACTCTTTCTTCACTTGGTTGCTATGTTCTTCTAACACTTTTTCCGCAGTATCATTGATTCCCAAGGTTTCCAAATCCCATAACTTTGGTAATGATGGTTCTTCATTGGTTAACATACTTATAACCACTGATGCAAAACTTTTATTTTTGTTGGGCAACTGTCCACAAAGTGTCCAACCAAATATGGATTCAACTGCAACCAATCCACACTGTAACTGGTATCAACGTCCAGTCATCAAAATTTCTCTGATATCACTTCCAATCAATATTTTTATGTCATCTGTATCACCACCAATAGTGTCCGTCACATTAATTTTCTTCTTCTCCAGTTCCGTAATCCAAGGACCTGGAGGTATCGTTGGACAGCTTGAGGAGATGACATCTTCATTGATTAGTTGCATTTCACGTTGTTCCATTCCAATGATATTTTTAATATATACTTTATGCAATTTTCCTGCTTTACAGCCAGTGACATGTCCTCCAAACAAATTGTTTTGTTGATGAAATTTCTCCAACACTGGGCACATCAACTTTTCAGCTAATGTTGTTCTGATGTAGCTCTCCTGGCTCACTTCATCAAACAACAATCGAGCCTGTGCTTGAATTCCGTTAGTCCCTTTCACCAGCATACAAACAGTCTTCATCAGAACTTGACCTCCACTGGATGTTGCACTAATATTTGTTGTGGTCAGTTTTGTTGTCTTACCATTTTCTGCCTGTCTCAGAATTTCATCCGAATTTCTTTGATTTCCGCATAGGTTTTCAGGGCACAAGATCTCATAATGTTTTCTTTCACAATTTGAACATTGAATCTGAGATCTACATGGCTTAAAACTGTGTCCCTGCTTTAAACAAGCATAACAAGCACGACTTTCTCTTACTGCAGTTTTCCGCTCATCCATGGTCATGTTCTTTACTGTGAAGCAAACTGCACTGCTGTGATTTGTTTTCTGGCAAAACACACAAATTTCTCTTTGCCCTACATGCAAAGATGCCACTGTTGGGACATCTTCCTGATACTTATTCTTTTTAGCCTTTTTCAAGGTAGCATTTTCTAAGCCAGCTCGCATGTTTGATAACCGCTCGGCTCCTTTTACTTCGCATCTCAAAAACTTCATAAGAGCTTGTAATCTCTCATCTGCTGATTTTTGAACTATATCGTCATACCCTGACAAAGAGCTTTGCTGCCACACTTTCATTATTTCTTCAGGCAGACTGTATTCCACCAACGGATAAAGAAATATGGAACTTTGAGTTGCTGTAACTTCTAATGTCTCTAGGGCACGGATATGAGATTCCAATTCGTCGTATATGTTGGAAAGCTGTATATTTCCATCAGAGTTCTTGTTTAGTAGCACCATCTTCAATAGCTGTCTGACATATACTTCTGATAGAATTACCTTATCTCCAAATCTGTCCAAATCTTTTATCAGCTTTTTCAACTTCATGGTTTTCAGCTCTAAAATAGTCTTATCTGGATCCAACTTCAAAATCACTGACTCCATCTCACTTATTGTCCTGGTCATTCCTGCCCTGACTTGTACCCTAGCCTTTTTTAGCCGTTCCATTGTCGACAGAATAACTTTAAGTTCAAATTGAGTCTTCAAATTGCACAAAGTTCAATGGAAATCTCGGTAGAACCTCCAAAAATGTTGTGATCCTGCGAGTGTGACGACCTGTCATACTTGGATCCACTGCTTTATTCCCACTGTTCTTCGTACAAAATGTTTTAGTGTATTTTCGTTTGAATCCAAATAAATAATCAGTCAAATCCTTTTGTTTCTAGCACTGTTAACTGTATTCCTCTTACTTTTCTACTGTTACTAAACATTCTCCTTTTTTACATTCCAATATTCAAAATTAAACTGAAACCAGAACTTATGCACATGCAGCACTCAGGCAATGCACATGCAGATAGTAAATGAACACCAGCCCAAATTCTAACTCCCTTAAAACAAAATTGGAAATTTAACAACTACGTTAAGTTACAAGCACCTAGTGTTGATGTTTCCAATTAAGTTTAAGTTTGCACTCGAGCGAGAATCAGTCCTTAAACCGAGGCCGCCATTAGGGCATCTTAGTATTGCTTAAATCAAAAACAGCCCTAGTGAATGCTGGAATAAACCGTAAAGGTCCTTGACTACTGCATCAATTAACATTAAGAAACCCATGTGGGGTATAAGTTTCAGAAGGGCCTCTAAACAATGCTGGAATAAAATAAAAGGTCTCTAGTGATTATTGCCAAGCAAATCTGTAAGGCCGCCCAAATCACAGGCCGTGATTTGGCGCCTTCACGGCGAACCTTATCCCCAAGGTCACTGCATCGAACGTCGAAACAACAAAAAGGAAAATTAGCATGCCAAAAATAATTGAAGGACGTCCCAAGGCACGGGTCGACGCGACGACCTGAGATTTCGGAATGTGACCTCCAGGGTCAGAGGTCACCTTATGCAATAAGGAATTCGCTCACCAGGTGGCGATGAGGTGTGGAGAAAAAAGGGAAAATAAAGGAGGGGACATACTGACCATGAGATCGGAGGTGAGAGGTCGGCTGTCTGACCAGGGAGACAGAGGCAAGACAGAGGCGAGACAGCACAGTGCAGCACAGCTGGACGAGAATAAAAGAAACAGAACAGAGCAAAACTACAAAATAAAAGAAATGCAGCAGCAAACATAAGAAAGAAAGAGACAATGCTAAGAGAAGTGCAGTGTCACGAAATAAAAGAAGTGCAGCATCAAACATTAGGAAGAAAGAGACAGTGGCCAGTCAAGATAAAGACAGATGAGAGAATAGAGGCGAGACAGAGACGAGACAGAAAGTTCAGATAAAGAAGAGAAAGACTGTGCCCGGAAAAGAATACAAGAACATCCAGTGAAGAAGAGAAATAAGATTGTGCTACAGAACTGTGCGCAGGCTTAAATAATAAGAAATCCAGAGGCGGGCATAACGAAGAGATGCTGAGGTGTGAATAATAAGAAATACAGAGGCGAGAATAAAGAAAGAATCAGTGCCTAAGATAAAAAGATACCGCTCAGAAGCCAGTGCGATGACAGTGCAGAAACAGATAGCTGTGCTGTGTTACAAAGATACCGCGCAGAAGCAAGTGCGACTGCTGGAAGCCGTTTGCTATTCCATTCAAGAAATCATGCTGAAGCTGAAGTCGGTTTTGGAAGTGAGAAGAGTTTCCACGATGTTGGAATTGAAATGTGTGAACAAAAACAACTAAAGAAAAGCGTGCAAAAGTTTATTAAAATTTCATTGAATTTAAAAATAGCCAACTTAAAAAAAAATTATCTTACTATTGACTAATTAAGATTGTTATAATTATTATTCTACAACTATATTCGTAGATCTATAATATTGCATATCTTTATTAATAACGAGTACCAATACAAGCGATGTAACCCTTCAATTAGTTGTTTCATTAAAATCAATTAACGAACATTTTAACATTTTCAACATTATTATTTTGAAGTATTTATGCGAATTCCTCATATGAATTGTGTAGAAATATAGACTGGATTTTGAAGAAAACTATACAGTGCTGATAACAAACCAAGGCTATTAATCATAAAAAGAGTTTTGTCATACCTTGGTAACAGTTGGAAGTCACGAAGTTCAATTCAATTCAATTCAACTCAGTACCCTACCGTCAGCAAATAAATGCCATATGGTAGGGGGGTCGTACCCAATTTCAGGAGAATGCTATGTCTGGAGCGACTTAGTCATCATTGTTAGATTGAATTTCAACCAAATTAGGAGAATCGCAAATGGGCTATTCCATCGTCTAATCGCGTGCAAAAAGGACCAATGGTAAGCATCCGTCTTGGCACGAAGCTCGGTCAATGAATTTGAGTGATTATGTCTACTCCTACTTAGAGTGGTCGTTAGGCGTTAATATATGGGAAACAAGATGTGAATTTGGAGAAAGATTAAAACGTTTGAAAAATCCCATAGATAATTTTTCACGTCTGGACCTCAATGTGTCCCAATTTAGAGAGTGGAGCATTTCTGTCACACCCACAGAATGCTGATAACTGCCCTTAAAAAATCTAGCTGCCCTATGCTGAACCATCTCTATATCCTGAATATGAAACATCCTGTGAGGGTTCCAAACAGGTGCACAATATTCCAGCATAGGACGAACCAGAGTTGCGTAGCTAGTTTTCAATACATTATCTGCACATTCTAGAAATACGCTATGAATGAATCTAAGGCGTTGGTTTGCTGCACCAATAATTTTTGTGAAATGGTGATTCCAAGAGAAGTTTTTGGTAATATAAACTCCCAAATACTTGACAGTATCAATGACCGCGAGTTAAACACCATCCAGAAAGTACTCAGGTTGGGAAGTTTTCCGTTTACGAGAGAAACGCACCATCACGCATTTCACATTATTTAATTTCAACTGCCACTCATTGCACCAGGAAGCCAGTACGACGAGATCACCCCGCAGTTTGGGTGAGAAACCCCTGCCCTAATCCCCTTCATCATAAACTGTGAGACTGGTTAGATTTGAGAAACTCAGGTTTATTTCGAATCTCTGATGCGAAATGCGCTGCTACACAACTTGGGTGCGGTTGCCCAAAAGCATGAAATTAACATCAACGGACTTTGTTGATCAGAACAAATTTTAAATGTCCAAACGTCTTGCTTGCG
This sequence comes from Ophyiulus pilosus, assembly GCA_033995625.1. NCBI lineage: Eukaryota > Metazoa > Arthropoda > Diplopoda > Julida > Julidae > Ophyiulus > Ophyiulus pilosus. The sequence goes on along the minus strand of JAUJYV010002892.1, from coordinate 4,870 downwards.
GTCACGTCCGTTCCCCGGACTGGCTGCTGCGGCTGACTGCGTCGGTTCGGCTCCCTAGTGTGGCTCGCTGACGATGTCCATGGCTGCTGCAGCTCGGTGGTTTGGTAACTCGGCCCGGTGACTGGAACAGATTTGATACGCGACCCGACTCGGACTTGGTGCGCGACTGTTCAGCGCGACTTGATTTTCAGTTGATGATACTGATTAACGCGGTGCGCGTCCCGTTGACGCGGCTTGACGTGATGCGCGGCTTGCTGACGCGATCGTACACGGTGTGCGTCCCGTTGTCGCTGCTAAAGTTCAAACACGACTTGTTGGCTTGATCCTAATGCGATGCGCGACCGTTTAACGCGACTTGCTGATTGCGCGGCCCTTTAACGCGACTTATTGATTGCGCGACCCTTAAACGCGACTTTGCTATGATGCGCGGCCCTTTAACGCGACTGACTACGATGCGCGTCCCGTTGACGCGACTAACTGTGAGACGCGACTGTCCTGACGCGATTTCATTTGGTGTGCGTCCCGTTGACGCGATTCTTGAAGCTAAGCGACTTGACTGCGCGATTTTCCTAAAGGCGCGACTCTTTTTCGCGACCCGTTAACATGCACGACTTGACTGCGCGACTTGACTGCATGTGCGGCTCGATTCCGCTGCTGCGACTCGATGGCGCGACTCTGGCTTCACTACGCGGCTCGACTGTGTTGCTGCGACCCGACGGCGCGACTGGCTTCACTGCGCGACGGTGTGATGCTTCCCGGTTGCATCCGCGACGCGACTTGACGTTGCTGCCCGACTGCGCGACTTAATCCCGGTGCGCGACTGACTGGACTGTCCAGCTGGCACTTGACCCGGTCCTGGCCCTGCTGGTCTGGGTCGATCGTCTCCGACCCCCGTGGTTGCTGCCGTCGCCTGTCCGCACTGTCTTCTGACCCGGTTCTGTTTGCCCCTGTTGCCGGCCCAGGTCGCTCTTTTTATCCCCAATTTCGGCACCCTTGGCCGTCTGGTGAGGAATTCCCGAATTTCGCTAATTAGTCTAATTAGTCGACCTTCGACCCATTGCTGCATTCACGGCGTTACTCGCGGTGACCCTGGAGGTCGATCTGTCTGGCCGTGATTTGTCTAGAGGTCAGAGGTTTCTTTATTTTTCTTTTTTTGATTTCGGCGACGTGACGGAATGTCACGGTGTTGTGAGGCGGGAAACGAAAGTTCGTGGTCCGTCTCACATAAACGTTGGAATCATGGGCGAAAAGTTTTGAATCACAAGACAGTGACTTTGGAAGGTCATTTATGAACAAGAGAAAAAGCAAGGGGCCGAGGACGCTACCTTGGGGTATCCCTGAGGTTACGTCAGTCCAGCCCGACTCAGCTCCGTTAACCACAACCCTCTGCTGTCTTCCCGTTAAAAATGCAGATGTCCATAAAATAGTAAGGGGATTGATTCCATATGATTTAAGTTTTAATAACAAACGTTGGTGAGAGACAGTGTCAAATGCCTTTGCAAAATCAAAAAATATGGCATCAACCTCCTTACCATCATTTAATGAACTTTGGATGTCATGAATAAACAATGCCAGCTGCGACTCACAAGAGCGCCCCTTTCTGAATCCATGCTAATTATCCACTATCAACCTATCCCAGTTAAGGTGATCCATGACTCTCGAATAAATAATATGTTCCAGTAATTTCACAACTACTGAAGTCAATGATACAGGTCGATAGTTGCTTGGATTCTTTGAACAGACTGTCTTAAGAATTGGGCAGATATTTGCACATTTCCAGTCATCAGGAAGACTGCCAGTGTCAATTGATTGTTGAAACAATTTTGAGAAAAATACATTAATCACAGGAGCCAGTTCCTTGAGGACTCTTGGTGACATGTCAGGACCAAAAGATTTTTGAGGAGATAGTGCTTCAAGAATTCTCAGGACACCATCACTAGATATATTCACATCTTCCATTTTAGAATCAGTAATCATTGCAAAATTAGGTAATATTAGATTTTCTTTAACAAAAACGCCCTGAAATTGTGAGTTTAAATTTGTAGCCATTTCAAAGCTATCAGAAATCACTCTGCCACCTACGTCAACCAGGGCAGAGACAGAATTGCGTCCCTTTTGTACAGATTTAATGTACTTCCAGAAAATCTTTGGATTCTCCTTTAAAGAGTCCCCTTATCTAAATTTCTTAAAGTTTAATTTTCGTCTTAAAGAAGTCCAGGGCTAAATTCATTTTAACGCTTGTTGTTCCTCGGCATTCTCCATTTCTAGTGGTGGTTTATGTCGAACTCGATCACACGCGCACTGACAAGGCACTACTGATGTGGCACGAAATCGTGGTTGTCGTACGTGCCAGGATGAATATTACAGGTACGTATACAGGTACGTATTTACTTTCAAATGCAGGAACGAAGCATGCGTTCCGAGCCGCAGTCCCAGCAATATTTCCTATATAGGCTCCCCTGTGTATTGCAACCTAGATACTACAGTCCTGTTTCGACCACCATGATCATATTGAACTACTATCCGGGATAGTTGCCGTTATTGGCATTGAAACGCTCGTGCGTGGTGCCGTTGCTGCTGCCATCCACGTCTTGAGGAAGGGTGCGGCACTCGGTGGACTCGAAGCTCAGGACTCAACCTTCGATCGAGTTGTCCAACGTTTTTTTTCTAAGGAAAAGGAAAAGAGTATTGCGGTGGAGAGAGGAAAACAATTGCAAGTTAGAGTGTTGAAAAACTTGAATGTTTGGACTATGCGAAGTTAGGACCTTGAAAAGTTTGCTTTGGTCTTTATAAAGTGGGATAATGGGACATTTTAATGTCAAAACTATGGAAACTTAGGTTGATGGGATATTGCGAGGTTGAAAAACTGCAGAGAAGGTTGGATTCCCATTTTGTCCATCATTAACTGACAACAGTTGTGTCAAGTACTCACATGGCAAATGGAACCATTGAGGTAATACACATTGCCGGTGGCGATGAGGAGGATGGAACAAAAGGACACCATTCATTCTATGTGGCAAAAGAAAGGGGACATTAACTCGTGACACGCTTCCAGGACCACTTCTGATGGACAAAACTAAACAAATCACCTTAATGCGGTTTCAGAAGCGATCGGGCACCTGTGAAACAAACGGAAAAAACTGACGATTAATATTTGCTTCATTTTATCCAATCATTGCACAAACTAGTTTTTGACTGTAAAGGTAAAGGGGGGTGAAACGCACACATTACACTTATCGCACATCAACGCAATCTTGATTGAGTCATAGAGAGCTTGGAGTGGTGCCCTTCCAGGGCATCCACGAGAAAAACAGCAAAACAAAGTCGTGGTTATCCGAAATCCACCGGCGGCGAGAACAGTCACTCTCAACGAGTCTTACCCCAGTGCAGAGTACGCAACGAAAACGACTACAGCCGACACGTAACCTTGCGGTTAACATTAGTTTCAGAATATGCGACGAAAGCTAAACCGGCTGCTGTGCGAACACCAAAAAAATCAGTGATGGTTTCTCGTAACATAACCCGCAAACACAATCAACTGCTAACTATGTGCAGAAACTTCTTTCATCGTATTGTCAAGTTTGTGATCAGGTAAGAGCATGAGACCCGAGTAGACATTGTATTGACGACATCTCCACTCTGCTTCCAGAGAATTGAGAAAAAGCTCCAAAGTGTCAGACGGACCAAACTTCGGCCATTATGATGGTGAAGAGCTTCTCCAACATGTCTCCTCCTCAAAAACAGGAAACAATTTGGTAATAATTAGACAGTCGCAAGATTCGAGGGCCAAACAAACAATATTTCAATGTCATAATGGAATTCGAAGGCATTATATGCTAGGCCCGCTTAAAAATTAAGGATATCTATGTCAATTTTTGTACCCTTAGCTCTGATATTATCAAAGAATATAGTATTAAAGACACACATGCAAAGCTGCATATGAATTTGGACATTTAAGAGGCATATGAGGAAAAAATGTATTACAATTACCCGGTAAAAAGGTTATTAATAACAATACCTATTTCATTAGCATAAAGTAGTCTAATCGTAGGAAGCAGAACTGTTTTTTGCAGACTGTATAACTTACAAAAAGTTTAGACAGGAGATTTAGGCGTTTCGTATAAGTCGTATTTAAAATTAACTTAACCGTATACTTTTGCTCGGTGCCACGTTGAGAGATAAAATTGTGCCCAGTCCGCTAATTTATTAGCACTTATGAACAATTTAAGGATCAGTTTATACAGTTCCAGATGCTGCCAAACATTCCAAAGCTCATGTATTTTAGGCATTTATATGTTATTCGAACATCGCATCGACTTTCATTCCGTTAAATTAAAAAAGCTTTCCTTATATCTGAAGACAACGAGTCTTATTTTTAAACCTCGAACACTAAAATTAGAGATATGGCACTTCACAGAACACATATGAGCTATGATTTCCCTTTTATGGGTCTTTCATGGCAATAAATAGATGCTATGCAAAGTGGGATATTATATATATTTGGCCCTTAATGTGACATACATGGAACATATTTCCCTATTTAAAGTTTATTTGTAATTATACTATATGGCCAGACATGGGCTAAGGATATATGTGACTATATATGGCTAGATATGGGTGATATTTGACCGTTGAGGTTACACAAATGGACCCTATTTGAACTTTTATAGGATAATTGGAGCTAAATAGAGAAATATATTGGCTATATTTGGCCCTTAATGTGACATACATGGAACATATTAGTAGTATAAGAAAAGCCATTTCTGGCTCAACTAGTATTTATTTTTTATTTATTTTATTACATTTCAATTTTTTATAATAATTTTAAACAATTCACAAATCTTTTTCCTCCATGAATCTTCAGCTGGAA
>JAUJYV010002891.1:0-11334 GCA_033995625.1 Ophyiulus pilosus | reverse complement strand
CTTTAATCGAATTTACACTATCACTAGGAAGATGATTCCATCGTCTAATCGCATGCAAAAAGAAGGACCAATAGTAACGCTATTGGCCTTTCATTCAGGAGACCTGGGGTCAATTCCCGGGTCGGCTACCATAACTGGCTTTTGAGATCTTCCACAGTTGTTTCTAGGCAAATGCCATGATAGTTCCTCTAAAATTCGGCCGCGACCGTGCCAAAAAATATATTCCCAATTGCCAGGTCCCGCCGGATTTCCATAAAGCATATGCGTAGAAGATCTTATGATTGTGTTGCATAAGGGACAATAGTTGATATATTTATTAGGGTCAAAGTCACATTTATTCAGTCGAAGTTGGAAAATTGAATTTTTACATATAAGGGCTATCATACTCTGCCATTTTAGCACACATGTTAGTTCATTGCTTCTTTAATAGTACGTTATTGGATTTATTTTTGCTCCAGTTTATTTTCGTTTTATTTATTTAGTACGTTTTTTTTATTTTTTTGTTGTCTTTTTTGTCTAAAATTTAAGATTGTTTACGTTTGCAATAACTAGCAGTCATCCCATCCTTGACTCGAAGCGTTATCTTGATGACCTAAAATGGGATTCGTTTCATATATATATATATACATGTAAACAAGTTTCATCCTTCTGTTTTCTATTCTGTAACATAAATGCCCTGATCTGATGATACTTTATTTTCATCCTTGAACATTGCTTTCATGCATTTTTATGGATGCATGGAGACTGCAATCTTAGATTTTTGCAAATGAGAAGTTATTAGAATCTTATTTGGATTGATGTTTCTTAAAAAAATAAATTACTCCTTGAGCTTTTGTACGTTGTGTACCAGACTGTTCAAGGATGTTGCCGATGAAACCATAGAGACTGATAGTTTTCTAGTATTTCTTGCAGAGTTGTTGGTGAGGAACCGTTTTTCATCACTAAATATATACTTAAGGTTCTGTAAATCATTGTTCATTTCTAACATGAATTTATCAAATCTAAAATCGTCGTCGGCCATATTGGGATATACCAGTGAACAATCGATCACACGGGTGTCGTACTAATGGCATATTGTATTTTCAGGTTTGATATATACAGTTTACAATTGCATATTCAACAATCGACCACACAACCCTCCAGAATTACCCCTGCTCGCCTTTAAAAGGGTTCATGTTCTATATAGACAGCTTGATTTTAGATATCTGGATTTCAAGCTTAAATACATTTACCAGATCCACGGTGGAGGTCCCACACTTTCAGTATCCATTGATGACAGTCACACCTTTGTCAACCCTCCCTCAAGATTGGTTTGATAACCTATAATTTTACACTTGGGGAGCCTTTTAGGCGGCGCTCCTGCTGCTCTATTTACGAGATTTGAGTATACTGCTGAGGGATCAACTGGAGTAGAACGCTATGGGGTACGGTATGCTGATTTTCGCCGCTTATAAGCACGGCAATGCAGTTACGCTCCCCTCACTAAATATATATATTCGTTTTTGAATTTGAAATTCGCAAATTGATGCTAGGCGCCCTGACACGTCTCTCTATCTCTATCTCGGATTTTGCCAAATCAGTGAATCATTCGCTGCTCATCCATTATTCATCGGGCTCGATGCAAAGCGTATCGTTTGCTCATCAGGCGCGAAACATGTGGTCATATTCCCCAAAAAACTACCCAGATTTATTTCGATATCCACACCACCGTCGCAATTTCATAAACACGTTCGCGGGTCTATCGTCGTCGGAGTCGAACATCCCAATCTTGGGAGCTTGGCTCGTGTTGTTTGCATTGCTCGGTTTATCGTTCGCGCATCGCCTGTGCAAGCCAACGAAATTGTTTATCGAGCGAGGTGTTTGCAAATGGCATCCCGAATTTAATTAAAGCCTCGTGAAATATGCGCAGAAGGAATATCTCGGGTCAGATAGGCACTTTCGTTGCCTATCTTCTTGTACTCGTCGCCATTTTGGAAATGGAAACTGGCCTTTTCCTACACAGCGTTTTTCTAAGGCAATTCTATTACTGTTTGATTACCCTAAAATGTATAGATATACTTTGGGACAGTAGTGGTAACTTTGGGCCAGTTATCGTTTTGTCCAGTTAGAATTTCTCAAGCGAGTTTCATTGGGGATTTTTCAGACAATTGGAGAAACACAATCTTTATTCTGGTGCCTTACCAATATTCTAAGTTCCGCCAGTACTAAACCTGTTTTGTGTTTTGTCGTCAAACTTTCAATTCGGGAAAAAGAGCTAAAACCGTTGTTGTTAAAACAGGTCAATATGGTGGTTCATATTTGCTTTCACTATTATTCATGTGAATATCGTACATATTTACGTAAAACTGTAGGCTACGTTATAGCCGAAAACCAGACATGAGTGGGGTATAATTTGGGCTGACCAAAACTTGAGTTTCTACAGGTTTTATCATTTTATTCTGTATTTTCTTGTTATTTAAATCGAAAAATAAGGACCTGATTGTTTTTGTTTGGCTTAAATCAGCTGATAACCTTTTGTTAGGGCAATATGTTGCGATTATGTTAACTCCATATATGGATTTGGTCGTAAAGATGGGGGTTGATTTTATTTGAACTGGTCAATTTCGGGTCATAATTACTGAACACTTTTTCAGAATACCAAAAATAAAAAATACTAAAAACTGGCCCACGGCATCCACATTTTACGGTATGAGAAGTTTTTTTGCACAAAGTTTTACGTTATTGTAGCTTGGGTGACCTAGACCAGTTTAAAGTAACCAAAAAATCGTTGCGCCAACGAAGCTATAGGGCCATTTCTTGTTGAAACGAATACAAATGAGAAATGAGACCAAACAATGGATTTTTTTTCTATGGAGCTATTGGACGAGACTCTTAATAATAATAATAATAATAATAATAATAATAATAATAATATTATTATATTATACTAATATATTTTATGATCCCATTGTATAGCAGTGGGCAATGCGTCCCATTGCTATGCAATTCCACAATAATGAAATGTTCCATAATTGCATTAGCAATGGGTATCATACATGACTTTTCACTTTGGATGTTTGGGATGCCGTTACATATTGGTGGGACAAAAGTCCTAAATATCTTTCGGCACAACGATGGCCAATACACTGGACAATGTTTTGCCAAAGGGAGAAGTCCAGTGGTGTCACAAGACTGTAGTTTTTAAATACTGTAAAGATAATTGACCAGCCGGCCAACACAATCCACCCATTCAATATTTTGAAATTAAATTAAAAACGTATGCCTGGCCTTCTTTAACCTTTGGGTATTTTTAAATATGTTTCATATACTATTTTTCATAATGTTTTTTGGCCACTGGGTGGGGCGGTAGGCCATCCCCTCGGGTTACACAACCCAGATGTATACACTAACGACCAAACGAAGTTTTCCGAATAAAAAAGTGATTTACAACAGTGCAATAACTGAGGAAACTTGGCTACACGACATCCAAATGTCTTATTATAGCGAGTTCTTAACTTTTTTACTTGTATGTGCTATCTTATTTCAACAAGTTGACATACACAAGTACAAACTTAGTTTTTCTTCTGGATTTTCTTGTGGATTCATGGTGGTTGAAACCAAGACTGAAACACTCAATTACAAAACCTTTCAGAACTTGGAATTTGGTACATCGATAGTTATAATTAGCGCTCTACTTTGTAAATCTTTGTATTTCTTCATCTTTGGTAAGGTTTTAGCGACATTATGTATGGTTACATTTTCATGAACTGTCACGAAAAGATGCATCCCTGAAATTGAAATCATGAAAGGAGTTGCACATTTGCTTCGATACCTTATATTGTTAACTCATAGATATTGTTTCTTATTTCGTCAAATTAAATATTATGAAGTTTAGTCTCATTTCGTCGGCATTTTATTTTAAGATATTTCGGTATAAATACGCTATTTTTTTTAAGGTTTTGTTCTTGTCCTATGTTAACTCCATCCAACGTATTTCTTTGAGGATAATTTACTCTAAAGATAAAGCACAGACAATTGTTGATATTGTTCATGGGCGTGATTTGTGATTTAGATAAGCTTAATAATTAATCTAGCATGCAGTATATTATAGATGTAGTGCCCTGCTATACAGTTAAAACATTTTACAGAAAAAGTAGAGTAAAATGTGATGGAAGTGTCCAATAAACTGGATATACAAGAGATTTCCTAAAAATTTATCCAAGACGAAGGAACGCATTTAGTCTCATCTATTAAGAAATCAAACTAAGTAGTGGAATAGTGGTTATGCTATCAGCTTCTCAATCGGAAGACACGGGTTCAAATCCCTGGTCGTACTCAGTTTCAGGAGAATGCTCCTACGTCAGTAGTGACTTGGACATCATTGTTAGAGTGAATTTTTACCAAATCAGGAGAATCCCCATGTATGTTATTCCATCGTCTAGTCGCATGCAAAAAGAAGGACCAATAGTAAGCATCCGTCTTGGCACGAAGCTCGGTCAAAGGATTTGAGTGATTATGTCTACTCCTAGAGTGGTTGTTAGGAGTTAATATATGGAAAACAAGAATAGAGAAGAAAAAAAACACAATTATTGTGGAAGTATTCTGTTATTTTCATAGTGGTATCCTGTACCCGTGTTATTATAAGCTTGGATGGGTAGCATTGATACAAGACTACACTTTTGGCATTTGGAACTTGGGAAGTTATTGTGGCGTGGAACTATACATGGTGCTTTTAATTGCAGCTATACATGTATTTCGAACGAAATTAACTTTTGGCCCATCCTGTACCCGTGTTATGATGATCTTGCGTGGGTAGCATTGATACAAGACTAAACTATTGGCATAGATCGGCCATTAAAAGCAGCCATGAGCTGCAATCCTGCAACTTCTTTGATGAAAGCGGCGCAGCCGCCTTTAATGAGACAATGGGCCTTACAAATCCCGCCGAACACTTTGAGAAACATCAAAAATCGATAGCATTATTATTCAGCCGCAGCCAACTTCCAATGCCAATTTTAAGAAAGAAAAATGAACGCATTAAGGCAATTTTGGGGAGCATGTAAGTGAATTCTCGGTAATTTGCAGGAGGAAAAAAAAAAAGACGAAGACAAGATCCCGGCTCACGAGTTAAATTTAATGAAAGTTTTCCTGAAATTCCTAGAAGCAATTTGCATCGGGTTGCTTGGGCGATGTGCATGCAGTCGTGGAAGGCGACAAAAACCAAGGAAGGCAAATTGAACGTGCCGAACAGGCCAATCAAATAGGAACAGAACTTCATTTAGCCCATTCAGAAAAAAAAATATATACACTCGGCAATTGTCTGCTAAAGTGAATTTGTAGCAATGGATGGCGCACGTATGGGAGAAACAGGATTAAATGTGTCCCCTGGATCCCAGCTATGGGCGATTTTAAACAAAGTCAAAGACCGTTTCATCCACCGCCAAGTTTTTTTTCTGTACTCGTTTCATATACAGTACAGCTTGTGAAATTGACCTCACCATACTTGTAATGCGGTCAGACGCCAGAAATGGCCGCTATGCCAACTATTATCAAGAACGAATAAATTATTAATTTAGTACTGTTGGACAAAGGCCACATTTAACTGAAACCCACACTCTTCCAGTGTGCATTACGACATCCACACCAAAATGTTTAATATGTATGTAATGTTTTTTGCTGATTATAAACAAGGCTAGGCATTTAACCCATTTAAAGAAATTTAAAAAAAATAGCTGGTTAAGAAACAAATAACCAAATGTTCATCAAATGAATTAAACATGCAATTTGCACAAGTTTTTGGGTGTTTGAAAGAACCTAATAGTTATCAAAGAACCTTATTCAAATTAGTTTTGAATGTGGAGTCTGTATATATAGATAGAACCCTCCCTCCCCTTTTTTAATGACTTTTTTCACACTTGTGTCAAATTTGGTCAAAGAACCTTTCAAGCACCTTAAATTTTTAAGAGTGTACATTGTACATTCTTGCCTATACATTTTATATTTAAGGAACTTCGGAGGGATACATATATACCTATGCCTTGAGTAAATTTCTAATTAGGTAAACTTTTGCTTCAATTTAAAGCGAATATCCACCTGGTCGATCCAAAAAATAAAAATAAATCACTTTTCATGTGAGGAAGATAGGGAATGTACATGTTACTTTAATTTCCTTAGCGTTGCTTTTATACTTTTTCATCCCTCCACCTCATTTTTCATACTTTGTGAATGTTGTGCACTATCTTTGGGGGCAGAGATTCTGAAATGTAGTGCGTGAATAACGATATTAAATTTTCATGGCATCATATTTGACAACGCATTTTGAGCATCTTTTTTGACCGCGTTTTTCAACGAAATAAATTTAGCCATGACTTTTGCATATTTAGTGTTTTAACCTCCATGAGAAATTTCAATTACATCATTGCTTTATTTTGAAGAAAAAAAAGCGTAATTGCATTTATAAATACAACATTCATTAGGCGTGAATGGGCGGATACCGATTGGAATCGTTTTTTCGTATAGTTTCTGTAAATGAACACTTACTGTACCATAACCTTTGAAGACTAACGCATCTAAAGCATTTCTATTTCTTTATTTTATCGGTAATTATCAAAAACTTGAATTTTAGTTTAATTTAGACTTTTTTAAAAAATACCATTTTATTAAAGTCTTTTTTTGCTTTACTTACATTTTGAAAATCGCGCTTTTGTTAGTTTGAAGATCTGTTTGTTAAGTTTGTATCAATATGCATTTAGTTTTGACGTCTTGAAAATTTTAAAATTAGATTTTTGAATATGAATCAGTTCGTCCTATTTCTTGCATGACCTGTTTTTAAGATTTTAATTGCAAAATTAACTCAGTTCGTCCTGTTTCTTGCATGACCTGTTTTTAAGATTTTAATTGCAAAATTAACTCAGTTTATTAAACCATTCAATTTATGAAAGATGCAAAGTTCGACTTTGAAAAGTTGGCTATCATTTTGTCGACATTTTATTATATTCCCATTGTTATAATAATTATAACCTAACCTAGGCTCTAATCAAACCTTGTGTGTTTGGGCAATGGGTCGACGAGATGGGACCAGACACATTGAAAAGATACTGTGATTTGTACTTGCATGTTTAGAACAAATCACTTTAGATGTATTTGTCCATTACATGAAATTACCGCCCAGGTATTAGCTACATTCAATGGCAACTAAATGGCGTTAAACAGACACCAGTGGCAAATGACTGCCTCGCCAATTTATCTTTGGGCATATTTAATTTTCAGATTTATAGACTCGGCCTGCGGTTGAACGCACCGGATCGGCGTTATAATCATTCACTACATTAATTTGCATTGTTAATGGCTGAACCTATAATCCGATATGTGGTGCCGGGATTGCAACTTATCAGTGAAGCAAATTTTGCATAGGCGATGCATGCAAATGGGGCATGAAATGGCAGCAGTTTTCGCCTGTCCACCAATGCCTTGGACGTTTGCAGGACACGCGTCAGACGAAATTACATTAAAAACTTAATTGTGCCTTTCTGAACAATTAATCCTCGCCAGGCGCAGCCTTCGCTTCCGCGATTAATTAAAACTTAATTGGCTTTGGTGCACCAAATTGCATCCGAAATCTCCGGTGGCCCTGCGCCACGGATTGCCCATATATAACACAATCATGTGAAGTTATGCGCGATTGAGCTGTACGAACTCTGACAAGTGTTCGCCAGGTGTTTGCGATGAAATTTTGTCGCTGCTAAATATGCGGTCTAATTGCTTTCTTTGCCGACGAATGCATGTTGGAAAAGTGACCTAGGTGCAGGATCTTGATATCATCGTTGAAGTGCTTAAAGATAACGTCGTCATATTTTGTCCAAGTAGATGTTGTTTTCCTATTAGTATCGGGCAAATCTTTAGCACTCGTCTTGTTAGCTCTGGTTCACAGTTGTGACCTGACGACATTTGGTAGGCTAGTGCATCTTGTTACATCTTGAAATTGCGGTATCCAAACTTCAAACCTTGATGGAACTTTGATAACACTTTGTTATTTCTTTAGTACAAAAAATGCAACACAAATTTTAAATTTATAAATTTCACGGTACAATGTTTTCAAATACAAATTTAAATATTTATGATCAAAATTTAGTTTTAATAAAAATTAATAGAGATATTGAGCCAGCCAATGTTAACGAAACGATAACGATAACGATAACGAGATGCAGCGCTGGCGGCCCGGAATGACATTGGAATGCCATGCTTTACATAGGGTAGTCCTTGACATTCCAGCCGCCAGCGTTGTTCCTCGTTATCGTTATCGTTATCGTTTCGATAACATTGGCTAGCTCAAACTCTATTAGCTGACAATATTCAATTTACAAATTACAATTATTTACATTGGTTATAATTTTAAGTATTGCATCAAATACTATAACACAATTCAAATTACCTCAGCACTGTAACAACCCGAGTTAATACTTTTGTATATAGTTTATATCAGAGTAAAAACTAATATATGATGTGGCTTTTGTAAAATAAGAATAACTTAATGATATTCATGGTTGAAAATGATAAACATTGCAATTTCTTATTAAGTAACACTTTAATAATTTACGAATTCAACTTACGTATATAAAATAAGTCTCAATGCTTAATAAGTCAATGCTGTAGATATGGATACCGGTATTTAATAAGTAAAAATTATTAATTTAATAACAAAACGTTAATAGTTTTTAAATAAATATGATTAAATTGTGCTGTGAGATATTATTCATATACTAATTGATAAAATGATCGATACATCGATTTGTACATCCAAGGCGAGATCAGACATGTATCAAAAACGTAGCAGAACCACTGAAAACATAAAACTGCGTGTGTAATATATAGTTTTACCCGTTTGAAATCCCAACCAGGTCGGCTACTCTGAGTTTTTTCTTCCACGGTTGTCCACAGTTGTCGCCATGAAAATGCCAGGGTTATTCCTCTAAAAATCGGCCGGGACCGTGCTCCATACTCTCCTTATTCTTCTACTTTTGCTTTCCTTTGACTTGTACACATGAATATACACCTCGTTATACGGTATTTCGCTGTAACGGAGTTTTTCAATTATGGCACTTTTTCGATTTACGGCTCACAAATACTTGTCTTTGGGCCTCTAAATTTCAGCCAACCAAGCCGTTTGAAAGGATGTTTTCCATGGTTGAAAATTTATTTGGATCACTTGTCTATCCAATTTCTGACAGGCATATTTGTTATCAGACCCACTCCTCTCCATCCTTTGTGAATGACAAAAAGGCGTGTCATATCATTACTTTTTTGGCAAGTGCCTAGACTTTTAAACAAAAGCAAATAAATTAAGTGCATCTTTTAAGAAGAATCTAAAACGTATGTGCTATGCATTGTTTCTAGACAACATATACATGTACAGTATTTATATACAGTATAGTGTCACTAGAACCATCTGTAGGGGGATCTTTTTATCTCGATGTTCAATGATCGTTAATCTCTACCGCAATGATACTATCGTCATTCATTAGTTTGAAATTAGAGAGTTTGAGCCAGCCAACGTTAACGAAACGATGACGATAACGTTAGCGAGAAGCATTTTTTTTCGGCCCGGAATGGCAATGGAATGCCATGCTTCACATAGGGTAGTCCTTGACATTCCTGGCCGCGAGCGCTGTTTCTCGTTATCGTTATCGTTTCGTTAACGTTGGCTGGCTCAAACTCTCTAATAAGCTAAAATTAGCAGTCAATAAAACAACGATGATATATTTAAATAGTTTTTAATGATACATGTTTTCTATACGTTTTTAAAATATGAATTTTTGATTGCACATTGTTAGTTAACTTTGCAAAATTCTCAACCCATCAACGCACTATTTTATTAAATGATGCATTAAATAATTATTAATATTTGCGTAACATTAAGATTCATTTCCTAATTGTTTTTAGAAATTGTGTGCGTATAATTTTTATTATATTTTTATTATATATATAATATATATATATAATTATATATATAATTTTATTATATTATTTTTATTATATAAAAACGGAAATATAGTGTTATTAAATTATGTTAAAAATCATTTAAAGTTAAAATTTTGATTATTTTATTATTTCGTATGCAGTTTTTAAGAAGTTTTCATGTACGTAGGGTATTCTCAGCTCAGTCGACTGTCTGTATGCAGTATAGAGGTAGAGATTCCTAAGCATGTTTAGTATAGGAATTGAGATGGAATGGTAGGATCAATTTAAATCAAGAAGTCTGGCATTTCTTTAAAAAAAAAATGCAGTCTATATATTGCATCTCCATTTTTATTCTGTAAGCTTGCCAAAACTGTCACGCATGCCCGCAAACAGTTAAGACTTCAATTCTTGGCCACGGCCAAGAAGGGCTCCAGTAAGCTTATCACTAAATTGTATGTTGGTGCTAAACTTGTTCAAGCATGATTCCACCGAATTATAGAAACATTGGCATTGTCTCCAGCGTTCGCTGGCCGCAATCATTTTATTGCATTTGATTAGCCCCAGGTCCGAACCAGTTTTTGTTCGGCGGAATTTATGGAGGTGAGCTTGTATGCAAAAATTAGGTCATGCTCGGATAGTCGTGTGCAATGGGCTATTACTGTGAAAGGATTAATGTAATCTGGACCCGTAAGCCCCGGTGGTATGTCCACTGTAACGCTGCTTTGTCCATTCTGATAATACACTGAATGGGCCATTAAAAATCAGACCTCGGTGTTTCTCGACGTGCTCGTGCTCTCGACTTAGGCCGTATTATCCAGTTGGTCAAGCAGAACGTTAATGGATTCGGTTGAAATAGTTTCTAGCACGCTGTTGTAGGCCTTTGCGCAACCGCTGCCTATGGCGCTTCCGTCCTTTCATTATCAGAACACCTTTTATTTAGAAAAATCAGTACTGGAAATGGTAGTCGCCAAGATTGGACTATTTTTCGATGACATCTTTGTTTTAACATGTGATTGGAGTCCATCGGAAGAGGCTTTATTCGAAACAACGTGACCAAGCTTATCAAAGGACATGCTGGACTGACTAAACTTTAAAGTTGAGATTGGTTGAAATTCAATCAAGTGACAAACATTCAAGAAAAGTGAAAAATGACAATGGCGCGTTATAATGAATCGTAGAAAAGTTTGCTTTAAATATATATGAATCTTTCGCCTGGCTTATACAGTATCTAACCTTCTTGTCACGGGTGGAATACTGGAAAATAATATTTACTAAACAACTTTTACCATGCTTTCATGGAAACTTATGCAATTTATTAACATACAGTGGAACCTCGCATAACGAGCATAATTGGTCCCGGAGTCTTGCTCGTTATGCGAAACACTCGTTAAGCGAAAC
>JAUJYV010002890.1:0-11342 GCA_033995625.1 Ophyiulus pilosus | reverse complement strand
GTCTAAGCAAACCTAAGTGGCATCATTATCTCGCCTAACTAAATAACATTTTAGTGTTGCCAAGTTACACGTTTTTTGTGTACTCTAAACCAAGAAAATTTTGAAATGCTCTTATAATTGTTCACACACAACTGTCCTTGTGGGAAAAACGTTGATATTATACTAAAAATGTTATCTGGGAAACTTTACCCCAATACACTACAATAAATATCTTATATTCCCGGCATGAAAGGATTTGCCAATAGGGGCGTTTAAAGCTTTCATATTCATAGGAATATACACATAGTTCATAGGGTGTATTTAATGAAAAATATTTGTTCAAGCATTATATAATTTCCTATCAGCTCTTAAATCAACAGTTGAGCGTCAAAGATAATGGGCGAAAGAGAAGGTGGTTCTACTACTTTCTCTTTGAAAAAGTGTCTTGTAGCTTGATCTAAAAATAGGTTGCAATAGCCTGTGGTCAAAAGGGCATGTCACTCAAGTCTTACTGTCTTAGCTCCAGTAAACAATGGCACAATACTGCCTTGACTTTTGGTCAAACCAACAAATTTCCCTGAACAGATAAAGCTGTCTAAATGAATTAGGAATTACAGCTGAATGTTTCTAAATAACTGAAAAACGTTGGTAGTCATAAGGGTACATTTGCCAAAAAACAAGAAAAGCTATAAACATGTGTTTATTTTTATTCATTGGGCCTAGTTCGTAAACTCATTTGCAAAATGCAAATCCGAATCCGTACAAATAAATAGTTATAATCAATAGTTAAATTAACAAGTTGTTTTTTCAATTCATCGTTTTGTACAGAAGCTAAAGTATAAAATTATGATGCCAATTAACAGCTTATTTAAAAAGCAGATTAATTACTTGACCCAAGTTCTCATGTGTTTTTCCCCAATATCTGTTATAAACGATAATTTGTAAATTATTTAATCACTGGCCTGGAAATCACTACAGCAAAGTTTTTAATGCAGACAAATACCTACAAGCACTAAAAACAGCTCAATGACCACTTCATTTCCAGGTCAATGATTGACTACATTTATTAATTGGCAATGTGAAGTTCATGTCAAATATATGCAAACCTTGAACTGTAAAGTAATGGTGGTAATTAGTCAGCCACCAACTCGAAAAATAATGAAAAAAATCATATACGTACAATGATACGAAAATATTACAAATGATTAGGATAATGCACTTTCGAAGTGAAAATAATATAAATGAATTTAATCAAAAGTTTAATTACAACTTGATACGTCGTTATCTCTGGTTTTTAGATATGTATTAGTAATGCATAATGTATTTTAATGCTACAGACACCTAACCTGTTTCTAATTACATGTTATAAAAAATATATAAAACATGTATGCCAAAACTTAGCCTGGTGACCTTTTGCTCCTCAGAAGTAGGTAAATTTTGAATATACGAAGGGTGCCAAAGTAGGCCAACACACAAAAAAAACACCGAAATTGTGAAACAACAAAAGACCGCATGAACAGGATCTGTGGTGACCTCATCTCCTAACATGGGTCCATGCAACAATAGGCCAAAGGTGCCACCTTAGAACTACACAACGATTAGGAAATCGTCCTACTAAAAGCATTTGCGCTTGGTGACACATTCAAAAACGAAAGCAGAAGAAAATGACACATTATTGCCACACCCTCCTACTATTCAACATATTTCACCTATTCCCTTTCTTTTCGGCCTAACCGTCTTGAGCTAGCCACGAGTCAGTTTTACGTCCATGACATTTTTCGAAATGGCACTGGCCAGGCCGAATTTAAGAAAAAAAACACCAGCTACATTTTACGCTGGATTTAAGTTTTAAGTTGTTGGGGTTTTTTATATATGAAATGTCTCTTATATTTTATTCGGGGCTTATCTTTCACTTTCGATATCCGAGTAAACCCGCATTTAAAACTAAATGTAAAAAAGCCATTGGGAAGGTAATCAAAAGTTCCAAAACTAAGATTCCAGTTCGTAAGACCAAGATGCATAACAGTATTAAAGTAGTACAATTAAAGGAAATGAGTAACAGTATACTTACAAACTAAGAAAACAACTTTGCCGACAACTTATTCCGATCCGATTATTGAAGAAATGACAATCGCGAACCGCACCACCGCTTGTTTATTTATGCACAACCTGTTGCTACGCGCGCGGACTCCCCATCACGCGCCCCATGGACAACAAGTGCTGCCTCCTAGTAGACACTAATGGCGTTACCGGCTTCTTATGAGTAATTATTAAGTTTTGAATTATGATTATTAGAGAAAATGTATTCTACAATAATCGTTAATTCAAATATCCATGCGTTTTGACCTCAGATGTTTTATATAGAAACATTGACAAACTAATTTAGATTTAGCCAATATACAAATACACTATCAGGTTGTTATATAGTAAATATGCTGGTAAAAATTCAAGCATATTTCAAAGTATTTCAAGGACTCTTTGCACGACCAAGTACCACAATATGTGTCCAAAGAATATAAAATTATCTCTAGAGAATTCGAAGGAAGTATTTTTTTTTTTTTGTTTGTTTTTTATATAAAGGGTTTCCCACATTAAAGGAAATTTCTTGACACTGCATGGAAGGAAATTCAAGTACAAACTTGTGTTTAACACGAATTGCAAGCATAATTTCCGACGTTTTCAAGCTGATTAGACCTTCTTCGCAGATTGAATTAGAAGCCATATACCTAACTTAAAGTTGATCAACTTTTCGTATTCGCAAGAAGATATGATAATTTTTTTAAGCTTGATGAGCAGGAAGCCAGGTTCATGATATGTTATTCTAACAATAAGAAACTAATTTTTAAAATGTAATCATTATAAATACAAAGGAAAAGGCCGAATCATACCAGACAGCAATAAAAAAAATATATAAAAAAAAAATTGTATTTACAAATATATAATTTCAGAGTTCATTAGAAAACATTCAGAAGAATTAGTATGAAACATTTTTATTAACTCCCACAAATAAAATATGGTTGTATGAATAAGCATGGTCAAAAACGCTGAAGAATTTGATAAATATGTTCCCAATATGCATGATGAGGATGATAATGAAAAATGGGAAAACGCCTCATTCTTGTTCTTCGCTTTCTTCAATAGAAGTGGGTTGCATTTTTCTATGAGCATACACTTCCTTCTCTAACTCTGCACATGCCCTTTCGATTTCATAATTTTTACTAACCAGAGTAACCCAACTGAAATTGAAAAATAAAATGAGGTTATAGGCCCATTTTAAAAAATAAGTCCTCCAATATATAATAAATTCTTCATTTACCTAGCTTCCAGTGCATGTAACTTATCACCTGCAACGGTTTGTGCATTTTTTCGATGCCAATTAACTTCCTGAATTTGTTTACTATTAAATTATACGTCAACATTAGTGTCATAACAAACATGTTGTAAATACAAAAAAATAGATATAAACCCTACCGAATATCTTGTAAATGTTTCTGTCCTTGATTTAGCATTTGTAGCAGCATGTTTATGTACTGGCGCCAAGCTTCGCATCCATATACTGTCATCAACTCCAAGTTCGAAATTCTGCAAATGAGCAAAAGAAATGAGTTAGAGTGTACATAGTGTACATTGCATAAATGCGAATTTAATACAATATTATTGCTACCTCGTAGATTGGTGCTCCAGTTGTGCCATCGAGTTGTCAACACAGTCTGTCCATGCAGCCACATCTGTCATTTTGCCAGCAGGGGGATGTGGAAGTTCGTACCTAAAAAATAATTTAAAAACACAAATTTTAAATAATACATGCTAATATTTCAAAATGCAATGTAGGCTATTCCAAAATTCCAATTTTCTGACATGATAAAAGCTACCCGTTTGATATATCGGCCTCGTAAATTTACCTTTTCATACTTAACATGTCCATTGGCAATCGAGATTGTAATCGCTCAAATTCTGCTTTCATTATTTCGGTCTGAAAAATTACAAAAATGAGTGAAATGCACTATACCAACTATATATACACTGAATTCAAATTTCATTCAAAAGCATACTACCTCAAATGTTCCAAGTGTAATTGGAGGAAGATACTCTAAATAATTTTTCGTTGGTCGGTATCGCCTTGTTTCTTCATCTACCATTCCCAATGCCTATAAAAATTAAAAGGAAAACAATAATAAATAACTACTAGAGATACATCGGGCTACACTAGCTGGCTAAACAATTCTAAGTCTAAACTGAAAGAGTTTTAGTTAACTGCAGTAGGCTGCTTGGATGAGAATTCCACATACATCAGTTCATCAAAACCACAAGCTCTTGATAAATTTAACATAGTCTATTGACATGAGGTTCTTATATGGATACAATAAGTGGAGTGGATGGATTATTTGACATAAAGGAAAGACTGAATGAATATCTGACTGACTGACTGAATTCTTTCATGTGTGCCTATAAAACAATTACTTGTATTTCATTATTCAGAAGCCATGCTCATTATGTTATTATTTCAGTATTACATAGTGTATTACTGTTTATATACACTATTTTGTAAAGCGTGAACATTCATAAAGGACTCCCAATATGGCGGATCTTGCCGCATGGAAAGCTTGGATTTCGATTCGCTGAATATTCACTATTTCAATATCACGATGAAGTAGTTTTTTACATTCTAAAGCTTTTAATGCATTATTTCATAATACTCACTGCTTCACGAACTCCAGGTTCATCATATCCTTGATCGATATATGGCAATGCATCAACGAGAACTTGCGGTTCCTGCGCCATTTTGATTCAAAATGAGGGACAACCACGAAGTCTTGTCCAACAAACTGCAATGCGCCGGGGTATCCACTGAAGGGAACATGCAAACACCAAACATACAAACTATATAGAAAGGGCTATGATACAGCTATGATCAACAATGAATCCGACAACATGTTGATGAATGCAGAGGTTGCCAGTTGACAAAAGTTGACAAAATAAATAAACAAATGTGACCAGTTTATGACGCTTTTACCAAGGGGTGTGCCCGATTTTGCAGACGATATACTTCTACGATCTATATTTGAACACGAGTGATTATCGCCCAAAATAAGTTAAAGAAACTTCAAAGATCAGGTAAGTTTTATCAAACATTGAAACCGCATATACATTGTGGGACTCTGCCCACCTGGCAATTAGTATTTTGGATTTGTTTTTTCTATTGTTTGGTAATTTAATAGATATGAAGAGAGGAAGTAGCACGGTCGCGGCCGATTTGTTTTGACTGGAAACAACTGTGGAAAATAGCGAAAACCACATGATAGGCGACCCGGGAAGTGAACCCAGGTCTCCCGAATGAATGACCGATAGCATTACCACTACCCCACCTAGCTTGGTACAAATGCTGAAACAATGTTGTGCTATTGTAAAATCTTGAATTTTTAACTTGTGGGTGAATATTTGTCATTACTAAACTTGAGGCAATTAACAGCTGTTGAGGGCTTGTATTGTCGTTTATATACTTAGACAAAAAAAGCAGGTTTTTCGTTACCCTGTATACTTTACCATTTTTGACAATGAACTAATGCAATAGAACAATTTACTTGCAGTAAAAAATGGAATGGTCCAAGGAGCAAATTAATTTTTTGATGGCGGCCTATGAAAACAACACATGCTTGTGGGATGTCAGCAGTAAAGACTACAAAAACCGCAACAAAAGGAGGGATGCCTGGGCTCAAATTGCTACAGATATGGAGTCAACACCTCAAGAGGTACAGAAAAAAATGAAGATTATAATTACTCAGTATAGACGCGAGAAAAGAAGAATTGCGGATGCAAAGAAGTCTGGATCCAGCGAGGTGAAGCAATCGAAGTGGTTTGCTTTCACCAGGCTTCACTTCCTTGATGGCATCAGTGTCTCCAGGAAAACAACAGACTCATGTAATTCCAAGGTAATGTGTATGCCACATACAATGCATGAAACTGCAGCCTTCAAATGTTAACGTGTACATTTTTATTCCAGGCTTTAGATGCAGATAGTGAGTCTACAAGCAGCTTGATGGAGAGCAACAACTGCGAACGCTGGGAACCAGAAACTCCAGATGGGGATGTCCAGTTCATGGACGAGTTATCCATACTATCGTCTGGAGATAACCTGGTAACAATGTTATGCTATTGTAAAATCTTGAATTTTAAACATATGGGTGAATATCCATCATTTCTAAACTTGAGGCAAACAGCTGTTGAGGACTTGCATTGTCGTTTATAATTGGACAAAAAAGCAGGTTTTTAAATCACTGTCATAGGGTTCAAGTTTATAATGGCAAAGGCCAACGGAGAAAAATTCATGAATTATTATTAAACGTGTATCTCGATGGATAAGTGCAAATAGTCCTTTCAATCTTTTCGCTGTTGGGACGTATACCTCCATATGCTACAGATCAAAACGTTCAAATAGCAAAAGTAGTGAAAGGGAATTTCAATATGTAATATCTGGATGGATATGGACGAGTAGTAGTGCCACCGACCCATATCCATCCAGGTGCTACATACTTGAGTCCTTATCGTTACCGTGTATACTTTACCATTTTTGACAATGAACTAATGCAATAGAACAATTTACTTACAGAAAAAAATGGAATGGACCAAGGAGCAAATTGATTTTTTGATTGCAGCCTATGAAAACAACATATGCTTGTGGAATGTCAGCAGTAAAGATTACAAAAACCGCAACAAAAGGAGGGAAGCCTGGGCTCAAATTGCTTCAGACATGGAGTCAACATCTCAAGAAATACAGAAAAAAATGAAAATTATAATTACTCAGTATAGACGCGAGAAAAAAAGAATTGCGGATGCAAAGAAATCAGGATCCAGTAAGGTGAAGCAATCGAAGTGGTTTGCTTTCACCAGGCTTCACTTCCTTGATGGCATCAGTGGCTCCAGGAAAACAACAGACTCATGTAATTCCAAGGTAATGTGTTTGTTTTCGTTTACATGCTATATACTATGCATAGAACTGCAGTCATAAAATGTAAACCTGTATATTTTTATCCCAGGCTTTGGATGTCGATAGCGAGTCTACAAGCAGCTTGATGGAGAACCACAACTGTGAACGCTGGGAACCAGAAACTCTAGATGGGGATGTCCAGTTCATGGACGAGTTATCGTCTGAAGAAAACCCAGTATCAACTTATCTAACACCGTCTGCGAAAAGAGTAAAGGTCACCGAAGTCTTGGAGGCAGTACACGAAGCCGTCTCGGTGATGAATTCGGCGCTGGAACTGCAGAAATTTCAACCTACACAAAAGACTCCGAATGAGGCTTTTGGAGAGATGGTGGGGCTGTATCTGGATAATCTTCCAACCAAGTTCGAACAAGGTGTTGTTCGAAATAAAATCAACCAAATTATTTTCGATGCGGACACGGGATTATTTGAGGAAGAAAAGTACCGGCAAAGTTTAAAAAATAGTTAACTGTAATCTCAAAATGCAAATGTGTAAATTAATATTCCAAGCTATAATTGTCAGTGAATGTATTACCTTTATGTGTTCTTGCAGTTGTTTAAATAATACTGTGCATATTTCAGTCATATTTTCGAAATGCTTTGTTTGGAGACTTTACAAAGGATACATCAAACTTTGATAGGAGTCTCCTGTTGCTAAAAACCGCAGCGTTATCGCTAATCTATCAAAAACCGATATAGCATTCCTTAAGTTTGTGTCCTGTTGGTATACTTGGGGACCATTTCGAAATCTGAAGGTGACACCCTGGAAAAGTTACTGAATCCAACTGCATCCTCCATCCGTATCTCATTTAAAAGTGTATCTCCTGTTCTGTTTTAGAATAAAGTCTTCCCTCACCATCTGTGTTTCCGTTGTTGTACCATGGCAGCAAATATATTAACTGTTGCACTTCAAAGAAGCAATGCATCCCCATTGAACAGACATTGTGTAAAAGTTTCTGTAAATTAAATTAGAGCTGTCATTAATGAGGTTTGTAATTAAAAGCGTGTAGCATACGTGCTTCCTTTGCTGCATAAAAGGGCATTACAATATATATACGGCCAATTTATGTCATTGTATATTTGTTTTTGTACCATACTTTTTTTTGCCTACTGTAAATTACACGAATAAGCAGCCATATCATGGTATCATTCTATTGCTGCATATGGGCATCATCCGCAAAATAATTAGTATCATTTCAATTGTTATATTTCAAAACCATAATTACCTCTGTGCGAACGTTGCTTGAAGTTCGTCTTGGAGGAACTAACCAAGAATTTATCTGTATACAACTGTGGAATAAGGAATATTCAGATATTTACGTTAGTTCATCTAAATTTTAATTGCATTTTTACTGAAATTATTCAAATTTTGTATCCAACTGCACAAATAATAAATCAACAGAAATTTACCTCAAACAGACGTTGGAATGTGTTACTAGCTTTTTGACAACTATAAAGCAAGTGAACATTGACAAACAAGTACCATATCAAAATTTATTTAGAAATAATTTATTGATAGTAAAATGTTGTTTTAGTTTATTATAACATTTATATCAACTCCTCAGGTGTTGTCTGCGTCTACTTTTTTGCCGTAATTTTGGAAAGTTAACAGCAGGCTCAATCATCTAAAAATTCACAATAATTAAACCTTATTAGCTTACTGTTTACGGTATGATCGTTAATTAACTAGAGACTTTTCCCAAGAAAAACCAGAAGAATACCATTTGTAAAATATACCTTAGCTGGATAAATCCATTCCACAAGTTTAAGTAACAAAAAATCCATAATGACTAAAATCATGAAAATCTTCCCAAAAATTAGTCCACAGTTGGAATATCTGAAATTGTTCAATATATTGTAAAATACCACTAAATAAACTTAACCAAGCCAAATTTTAAGACCAAATTTCTTGCCTCATCAACCGTTCTCCTACTGTTGGCTCAGGATCTCGGATGATGTGATTATATACAATTTCAGTTCTTTGAGCAACATCTTGCCATGAATATATATCTCTAATTCTTCTATGAGCCTCGTGAGGCGGTACAACGGTACCATTGTGGACTCTAGCGATAGCATCTTCAAGTCCATCGATTAAGGCTTCAGGACAAAACAAAAATAGCTTTTATTTCAATAAATAGTTTAGAAACTTATAAAAATAGTTTACTTACAGTCAACTGTCGGTTCAGCAAGTCGAATTAAATCAGGTGGGAGAACTTCTGGAATTCCACCAACTTTGGTGCAGACCACAGTGAGTCTGTACAATGAAATGACATAACTTTAAAATCATGCTAAAGTCAATATCAGAAGTTCAAAAATTATAAGAATATATTTATGTTTTCATTTTTAGAAATTTCATAAATTTTCTGACATTTGGAGAACACTGCACAATGAACATAATGAAACATACCCACATGCAACAGCTTCAACAATTGCAATACAAAATGCTTCTGTCAGTGATGTATTAAGAAATATTTGTCCTTGTACCAATTTCTAAAAAAAACGAACAACTGTTACAATTAAAATAATGAATCCACCAAACTGAACTTATAAAACAAGGGAATAAATCTTACATCCCGAACTTCATTATGATCCACAGGACCCAAAAGTCGGACTCGTTCATGAAGCTGGTGTTTTTCCCTGAGTTCTTCGAGGGCGAGACGTTTTGGGCCATCACCCCCTGAGTTAATTGTTAAGATTGTGAAAATCAAATTAACAGAGGGAAACGTTCCACAAAATAATTGTCACATAGAAATCAAGCTTTTTAAAGGGTGGCATGCTTAGACCCTAACCAATTATAAATTGTACATCGGCGTGCCTTTTGCAAATAACAGGAATTACACCAGTCAGCAAATCGGCCCCTTTCCGGTAAACAAGGCGGCTCATTACAATGATTGTAACTGAAAAAACGAGAAACAAATTGACATCAATGAACAAGTGAGCACAAAAATGGAACAACTTTCAAAAAGTAAATCAACATACCTTTACGTGGATCACATTTGCTAGGATCTGGTGTGAAAACAGTCGTATCAACTGCATTTGGAATCACAGAGACTAAACTATGAGGTTTCACTCCTGCCCTTAATACGGTATTGCCTTTCCTATGAGAAGTTATAATTAAACTATTGTTGTTTAGACGTAAACATTTGTTATTGCTTAAATTCAAAATTTTGTAAAATATTCCGTAAGTTTCACATTAGGTCTATGATATACATAATACCAGTTAACACAATACTATCTGATCAGTACGATATTTAAGCAAATTAGCTATTAGGTACTTACATGCCACAAAGGCTAAATAGTATGAATTATTATGCTTTACCCAGTATGTGAAACACATATAACGTGGCTGCAATCGGTTAAGGTAAACTGAAGCAGTTTATTGGTGATTATTGCACTCGCATCCGCAAATCCAAACAAAGAATGGTCCGTAAACACAGTCTTCAGACCCATATTTCGAGCATGAATTATTCCTTCATTGGCCATTGCTGAAAACGCCTAGAATGGCCAATTATTTAAATGAAATTAAAAACAGAACATTTATTACATGTGCACATAAGTAAAAAATAACTTTGGGATACACACCGAGTGTCCGTGTACAATTGAGATGTTTTCTCGTATGAATATATTTCGCATGAGTGGCAAGGTGTTGAAAAGTGTAGGTAATATGACACCATTGTAGCAAACCAACATTGGAATGTAATAAACCTATGGGCGACGTTGAATGGACAGCCTATGGTCATTGCATATATTCACATAAACTATGGGTAAATAATATGCCCCAAATAATGTTACCTTTAGTCCTGATGTCATGTAACGAACCCCATTTCTATCTCCATATGAATGGGTTATAACAACTACCTTATGTCCTCTGGCAATCAAGCATTGGGACAATTGGTAAATGTGACTTTCTACACCACCAATACTTGGATAAAAGAAATCTGATATCATGCTAAGTGTATAGAGAAATATATCTGTATTAGTATATTTCGACGATGGAAAACTAGAGCCGGTGTAGAATCGAGGTGTGTTTACTTACCAAATGTTATGTCTCATTTTATAACAAGATTCCTCGTGATAAATAAATACAGGTAGCGAATGATATCGCCTGTTATGTAGCGCATCAATAGTCCCATATAAGCAACACTTCTAGTATATAATCATAGCAAAAAACTTGCTCACAGTACTAAACATTCTAAACAGGAATGAACATTTTTTAGCAGACGCTTTTATCTAAAGCACTTCCGCATCATTGTCGAAATATTGTCAAAGTAAACACTGTGTACTTATTTGAAGGCCAACTCTAACATCTCCTCGATAGTATAGTGGTAAGTATCCCCGCCTGTCACGCGGGAGACCGGGGTTCGATTCCCCGTCGGGGAGG
>JAUJYV010002889.1:0-11347 GCA_033995625.1 Ophyiulus pilosus | reverse complement strand
AAAATTCGCACGTTTAATGCAGAAAATTTCCGATTCTACCTTATAAAAATCCCAATTTCAATGCAAGATCACCCCCCCCCCCCCATACATACTGCCTTGTATGGATTATTAATCGTGAAAACAATGAAAAATAATAGAGAGTTTGAGCCACCCAACGTTAACGAAACGATAACGTTAAGTTTGACGAGAAACAGCGCGGGAAACCCGGAATGCCATTGGAATACCATGCTTCGCACAGGGTTGTCCTTGACATTCCGGGAAGTCCGGGCAGTCAGCGCTGTTTCTCGTTGTCATTACCGTTATCGTTTCGTTAACGATGGATGGCTCAAACTCTCTATTTATTCAGGTGGGAAAACTGTTAAACTCTTCTGCCGTTAAATACCGAGTGCTATGTGTTACGTGGCATCAGTCTACAGACTTTCCTGGTTACCCGTTAATCGTAATACTTTTCATCTAATTATGAATTATATTTGTGTTGTTTTTCTGGTTATGTTGTTGGTGGGATGTCCTGCTGGTTGTGATGGTCAAGCAGGTACGTTACTGTTCAGAACATTTCCTCAGCACAAGTCGATTCAGCACCGATGCACTTTAGCTTCCCAGTATATTTCTTTTGGAATAATGACGTGTCAACTTACTGAAGTTGCGAGCTAAGTTCCAAAACAAGTTACTAAAATTCCATGGCAGCTAGAACATTTGTAACAATGACAAAGACTTTCAGAAAATCTAACGTAATTGAAAATTCAAACTTTAATATTTTTCCAATCGTATTTTTTAAATTACGGTCATTTACATTGGGTCCCTTTTTTGTGTTTTCGCTAATGTTATCCAACTTCCAAATCTGGAGGAAAATCTAATCCATGTTGTTAACTCGGATCAATATTACATTATGCCTCCACTATTATTTATGTGAATATCAAACATATATACGTCAAACTTTAGCTTACGTATATCGAAAATCATACATGACCAAAACCCAAACTTGACTTTCTGCAATTTTAATAAATTTACAAACTGCCTCTTCCAAAGTTACTTTGGAAATTCGTGGGAATATCACTGCATCTGTCAATCTTGTTTTCCATATCAGAGAAGGGCATGTTCGGAGAGTGGTTAGGATTAATATCTATGCCATTGGCTAGAACACTATTCAGAACTCCAAAAAACACTAAAATACGTACGTCTCAAATTATCCTTATTTTACGGAGTGTTCTATACAGAAGTGGTTCAATTTCTGTAATTTTCCTCACGTTTTAATCGTTTCGATATTGCAATTTATATTAATAATATATTTTAATTTTCAAACAAAAATAGATAACCAACGTTGTAAACTTTTCGGCCTCCCCCTTCCATTGACAATATGCAAATCTACTTGCGAAATTTCCGGACAATTCGGGACATGTAAAACAGGTCTAGCTTGTTGTTTATTTGCTTGAACAAGTTAATAAACAAATCCCAGTTGAAAGTAAGTATGAATAATTTGTATTTCTCATTGTCTAAGCCTCTTACTAAATAGTAGTTTATTAAAAATTAAAAGCAAATTCTAAATTAGACAAACAAAAAATTAATAGAAGCAAAATAATTTAACTATTGGGAACAAAATGTAAACAAATATTGAAAATATAACTAGGAAGCAAAATACACAGCATATTTGGTGATACAGGTGGGAAGATAATATGCTTTCAAATGCCAATCGTCAGAAAATATTTTACAACACTTGCTTTTTAAAATTAACCTTCTTCATTTTTAAAAATACTTGGATATTCATTGCTTATTATAGGAGGAACAATCAAAATGCCAAGAATGTAAAGGATGAATTAAACAACAAATAATAGAATTATTATGCATGGTTATGCATGATTATGCTCCATCAACAACCACTAGCTTCGAAAGTGAAACATCTGCTTTTATAAACTGGCTGGTGCAATTTATTATTCAAAACTGCACACTTTCAAAATGAATTTCATTAATATTTTACAACAACTTTTTAAAAAAGTGTAGATGTTGTAAAACACTTTCTCTTGAAGATTATAGAAATACATACTGGCATTTAATGTTTTTGAACTAATTTTATTCTACTTGTTTTACTTCTCAAACATATGTTTAGTTTTATTATGTGTTGGGCATGCATTGTTGCGTTCTCATATATTATCTACATTGTAGTTAAATTTAATTTTTATGCATTCCTACTTTTTGCCATTCGTCATCAATGTATTTTTATTAAGTAAAAACGTTGCCTATCCTGTTTCCAGCACATTCCAAAGTGCATAATTTGTCAATATATTTATAGTTGACCTAAACTCCCTACTAAGCAAATATGTTTATGGGATTCAGCCAACCTATCAGTTGAAATTTGGGAATAGTGCAATTATCCCGGCATTGGCCTGAAAATACCTGTGGAAAACCGTGAAAACCAGTCAATTTAACCTAAACTCCTAAACTATTGCAAACCTTAGGAAGACACATTCCTAACAGAATTTAGTTTAACAGCTCTTAAGGTAAAGATGAGCAGGGATAAACTTTCTGAAATTACATTATACACAGTAATAAACATTCACTACTTCGACTTTAGCAACAAACATGCGAAACCCCCAAATACTTATGTCTTGCCTGATAAGCACCTAAACCAAACTTCCACCAAGTGTGAGGCACATCATTCGTTTTTCTGGAAGCTGTGCATCAGTTCTGAACTTTTATGAAAAAATTAAGCGGTATTTTTTCTCAAAATTCAATGTCAAGCAGAACGATTTAAAAACGAGTATTCGGTAAAAAATTATAAAGGAAAATCAGAAGTGGACACCAGCCTAAAACGTAATATTTTACAATAAGAACAAATAAATGAAATGTTGACAATGGAATTAACCCTGGAAATTTTTCAGAGAATAATAAATATCTTATAACATTAAAATTTATTTCCGTTACTTTCAGCACTAAAATGCCACGTGGTAGGTACTGTATATACTGTTTACAAGTCGAGGATATATATATAGAAATGTATGTATGTTTTAAATTCTGCAACAAAATGTGTAAACTAAAAAAAAAAATTATTTGTATCAAGAACAATGAAAAATTAAACATTTTATTGAAGTATGTATAACGTTGTGCCCTCTAGTTTGTTTTTGAAAACTGCATCACGCAATTGATGAGCCATATTGTCCCAATAATGCCATTGATCAGGTGGTTTGATACAAACAAGTTTTCAATTGGCAACCAGCAGTGTGTAGAAGCCCCGTTTATATCACTCCCAAATATAAACTATAGAACGACTAATGGTCATGCAAATACGTATGTTGCAAGCCCATTTATGGTTATGGACAGAAGCTTCCCAAATTGGTCCCCTAGGCAACGAGGCATACCCAATAGTTTACGATGAAAAATATTTATTCAGGTGGGAAAATTGTTAAACTCGTCTGCCCTTAAATACCGAATGCCATGTGTTGTGAGGCATCATTCTACAGACTTTCCTGGTTACCAGTTAATCTTAATACTTTTCATCTAACTATGAATTATATTTGTGTTGTTTTTCTGGTTATTTTGTTGGTGGGATGTCCTACTGGTTGTGATGGCCAAGCAGGTACGTTACTGTTCAGAACATTTCCTCAGCACAAATCGATTCAGCACCGATGCACTTTAGCTTCCCAGTATAATTCTTTTGGAATAATGACGTATCAACTTACTGAAGTTGCGAGCTAAGTTCCAAAACAAGTTACTGAATTTCCATGGCAGAACATTTGTAACAATGACAAAGTCTTTCAAAAAATCTGACAATTGGTAGACTATTGACATTTACTGCAACTAAGTCTGCAAATTTCACAAATATTGCCAAAATTCAAAACACGCAGATTTTAGCAGATTTGCTCCAATAAAAAGTCATCTTTTGTAACATCTAGATTGAAAATTCAAACTTTAATATTTTTCCAATCGTATTTTTTAAATTACGGTCATTTACATTGGGTCCCTTTTTTGTGTTTTCGCTAATGTTATCCAACTTCCAAATCTGGAGGAAAATCTAATCCATGTTGTTAACTCGGATCAATATTACATTATGCCTCCACTATTATTTATGTGAATATCAAACATATATACGTCAAACTTTAGCTTACGTATATCGAAAATCATACATGACCAAAACCCAAACTTGACTTTCTGCAATTTTAATAAATTTACAAACTGCCTCTTCCAAAGCAGGTACGTACTCTCACAAGATGGGGTACCTTTGGAAATTCGTGGGAATATATCCCTGCATCTGTCAATCTTGTTTTTCATATCAGAGAAGGGCATGTTCGGAGAGTAGCTAGGATTAATATATATGCCATTGGCTAGAACACTTTTCAGAACTCCAAAAAACACTAAAATATGTCTCAAATTATCCTTATTTTACGGAGTGTTCTATACAGAAGTGGTTCAATTTCTGTAATTTTCCTCACGTTTTAATCGTTTCGATATCGCAATTTATATTAATAATATATTTTTATTTTCAAACAAAAATAGATAACAAACCTTGTAAACTTTTGGGCCTCCCCGTTCCATTGACAATATGCAAATCTACTTGCGAAATTGCCGGAGCCCCATTCGGGATATGTAAAACAGGTCTATATTGTTGTGCATTTGCTTGAACAAGTTAATAAACAAATCCCAGTTGAAAGTAAGTACGAATAATTTTTATTTCTCATTGTCTAAGCCTCTTACTAAATAGTAGTTTATTAAAAATTAAAAGCAAATTCTAAATTAGACAAACAAAAAATTAATAGAAGCAAAATAATTAAACTATTGGGAACAAAATGTAAACCAATATTGAAAATATAACAAGGAAGCAAAATACACTGCATATTTGGTGATACAGGTGGGAAGATAATATGCTTTCAAATGCCAATCGTCAGAAAATATTTTACGACACTTGCTTTTTAAAATTAACCTTCTTCATTTTTAAAAATAATTGGATATTCATTGCTTATTATAGGAGGAACAATCAAAATGCCAAGAATGTAAAGGATAAATTAAACAACAAATAATAGAATTATTATGCATGGTTATGCATGATTATGCTCCATCAACAACCACTAGCTTCGAAAGTGAAACATCTGCTTTTATAAACTGTCTGGTGCAATGTATTATTCAAAACTGCACACTTTCAAAATGAATTTCATTAATATTTTACAATAACTTTTAAAAAAAGTGTAGATGTAGTAAAACACTTTCTCTTGAAGATTATAGAAATACATACTGTCATTTACTGTTTTTGAACTGCTTTTATTAAACTTGTTTTACTTCTCAAACATATGTTTAGTTTTATTATGTGTTGGGCATGCATTGTTGCGTTCTCATATATTATATACATTGTAGTTAAATTTAATTTTTATGCATTCCTACTTTTTTCCATTCGTCATCAATGTATTTTTATTAAGTAAAAACGTTGCCTATCCTGGTTCCAGCACATTCCAAAGTGCATAATTTGTCAATATATTTATAGTTGACCTCAACTCCCTACTAAGCAAATATGTTTATGGGATTCAGCCAACCTATCAGTTGAAATTTGGGAATAGTGCAACTATCCCGGCATTGGCCTGAAAATAACTGGAAAACCGTGAAAACCACGATCAATTTAACCTAAACTCCTAAACTATTGCAAACCTTAGGAAGACAAATTCCTAACAGAATTTAGTTTAACAGCTCTTAAGGTAAAGATGAGCAGGGATTAACTTTCTGAAATTACATCTTACACAGTAATAAACATTCACTACTTCGACTTTAGCAACAAACATGCGAAACCCCCAATATGTCTTGCCGGATAAGCACCTAAACAAAACTTCCACCATGTGTGGGGCACGGTATCCGTTTTTGTGGAAGCTGTGCATCAGTTCTGAGCATTTATGAAAAAATTAAGAGGTATTTTTTCTCGAAATTTAATGCCAAGCAGCACGATTTAACAAGGAGTATTCGGTAAAAACTAATAAAGGAAAATCAGAAGTGGACAGAGCCTTAACAATGAAATTAACCCTGGACATTTTTCAGGGAATAATAAATATCTTATAATATTCAAATTTATTTCTTTTACATTCAGCACTAAAATGCCACATGGTAGGTACTGTATATACTGTTTACAAGTCGGGGATATATAGAAATGTATGAATGTTTTAAAATCTGCAACAAAACGTGTAAACTAAAAAAATAAATTATTATTTGTATCAAGAACAATAAAAATTCAACATTTTGTTCCAGTATGTATAACCTTGGGCTCTCTATACGCAATTATGAGCCATATTGTCCCAATAATGCCTCTGATCAGGTGGTTTGATACAAACAAGTTTTCAATTGGCAACCAGCAGTGCGTAGAAGCCCTATTTACACTATAAAATGACTAAAGGTAAAGCAAATATGTTGCAAGGCCATTTATGGCGATGGTCTACAGAACGGACAGTTTGTCCCTATTGCAGACTATCAGCATATTCCTATCAGGATATTTCAAAGTGGATATTTATGAAAATCATTTGTAAAGGCCCAGAATCTTGGGGTGAACTATTTTTGTTATACAGAATCGCCAGTATTTATGCAGAGCCCTGCAGAGCAGAGAATTGGCCCAATAAGAAAAATTTGCTATTTTATCTTAAATAGCGCACTTTTACTTTAGAACAAAAACAGTACTTTTAATGCAAAACAATTGAATTTCTAAAACAGAAAACTCGCATTGTTACTGAAAAAAAAATGTATTTTTACATAAGAAAATTCGCACGTTTAATGCAGAAAATTTCCGATTCTACCTTATAAAAATCCCAATTTCAATGCAAGATCACCCTCCCTCCCCCCCCCCCCAGCTTCCCAGTATAATTCTTTTGGAATAATGACGTATAAACTTACTGAAGTTGCGAGCTAAGTTCCAAAACAAGTTACTGAAATTCCATGGCAGAACATTTGTAACAATGACAAAGACTTTCAGAAAATCTAACAATTGTTAGACTATTGACATTTACTGCCACTAATTCTGCATATCTCACAAATATTGCCAAAATTCAAAACACGCTTATTTTAGCAGATTTGCTCCAATAAAAAGTTATCTTTTGTAACATCTACTTAGATTGAAAATTCAAACTTTAATATTTTTCCAATCGTATTTTTTAAATTACGGTCATTTACATTGGGTCCCTTTTTTGTGTTTTCGCTAATGTTATCCAACTTCCAAATCTGGAGGAAAATCTAATCCATGTTGTTAACTCGGATCAATATTACATTATGCCTCCACTATTATTTATGTGAATATCAAACATATATACGTCAAACTTTAGCTTACGTATATCGAAAATCATACATGACCAAAACCCAAACTTGACTTTCTTCAATTTTAATAAATTTACAAACTGCCTCTTCCAAAGTTACTTTGGAAATTCGTGGGAATATCCCTGCATCTGTCAATCTTGTTTTCCATATCAGAGAAGGGCATGTTCGGAGAGCGGTTAGGATTAATATCTATGCCATTGGCTAGAACACTATTCAGAACTCCAAAAAACACTAAAATACGTATGTCTCAAATTATCCTTATTTTACGGAGTGTTCTATACAGAAGTGGTTCAATTTCTGTAATTTTCCTCACGTTTTAATCGTTTCGATATTGCAATTTATATTAATAATATATTTTTATTTTCAAACAAAAATAGATAACCAACGTTGTAATCTTTTGGGCCTCCCCCTTCCATTGACAATATGCAAATCTACTTGCGAAATTGCCGGAGCCCTATTCGGGACATGTAATACAGGTCTATATTGTTGTGCATTGGCTTGAACAAGTTAATAAACAAATCCCAGTTGAAAGTAAGTACGAATAATTTGTATTTCTCATTGTCTAAGCCTCTTACTAAATAGTAGTTTATTAAAAATTAAAAGCAAATTCTAAATTAGACAAACAAAAAATTAATAGAAGCAAAATAATTAAACTATTGGGAACAAAATGTAAACCAATATTGAAAATATAACAAGGAAGCAAAATACACTGCATATTTGGTGATACAGGTGGGAAGATAATATGCTTTCAAATGCCAATCGTCAGAAAATATTTTACGACACTTGCTTTTTAAAATTAACCTTCTTCATTTTTAAAAATACTTGGATATTCATTGCTTGTTATAGGAGGAACAATCAAAATGCCAAGAATGTAAAGGATAAATGAAACAACGAAAAATAGAATTATTATGCATGGTTAATTCTCCATGAATAACCACTAGCCTGGAAAGTCAAACATCTGCTTTTGGAAACTGTTTTAACAGCAAATGAATTTTATTCAAGCTTTACAAAAACTTTAAATAAAAGTAGATGTAGTAAAACACTAAGAATGTATAGAAATGCCTACTGTCACTTAATGTTTCTGAACTGGTTTAATTAAAATTCTTTGCTTCTCAATCATACGTATAAAAAGTCCTTTATTAAATAAAATATTACAAGTTATTGAATATGTTTATTAAAGTCACTTGCAATATTTACACCAGACGTTTTCGAAATTTATAACCCCTGTTCCACTCCAGTTTCAGCAACGATTTATGTGCAGTTATCATCCTGCATATTCTACAGACTAATAAAATGGTATGGTTTAATGAAACAAAACACCTCGAGGAAATTGCATAAAAAGTTTGTACTCAACAGCCAGACAGCTTAGGTTAGGGCAGAAGGGCACGCATATAGGAAACCTGGAGAACAGCGAAATGACCTCAATAACTGGGATAATTTCAGAGATTACAGTATACTAAACAGCAATTACTGTTTTCGTCAAGTATACAGTAATCAAGAGTATATAATTTGGATCATACCAGGATGAGACTATCATCAAAATGATGTATGTAGGTCCCATGTGTCGATGACGCTCAGGGACCCCATGCTGCACTCCACAGCCTAATCCAACTTTGTCCTGTTTTACAAATCAAGCAAAATGGTTTTGGAAAACTAAAATATGTGCATGAAAATCGAGGTTGATTCACATTACCTATAAGCCCCCAGTCGCGTTTAATTGCATCACAACAGGGCAAAACGTGTATTTTGGATGTCGGTATAGTCCTGCTTTCGTATTCATAAGTTTCGAGTCATGAATGACAAATAACATGTCGTCCTAGTTTCGATATCGTGGATATACATATTCAATATTCGATGAATATTCAATAGGACGCCTATTACAAGTGTATTACCAGGCAACCGAATATAAGATGTCAGAACAGTGAGGATCGAGGGTTGTCAAGGTGCTTGACCTTTTCACGATTCCCAAATATTGATGTCTGGAAACATATTTGACATGGATGAGCAGTCAAATAAGGAAAATAAACAACGTGACTACCAATTATTGCACAGCAATTCGAAAAATTCATCATCATACTGCACTATTACTTTTACAAATTACTTTCACTATGTAATTTAACTTGCGTCACGTCACATGTTACCATTTGTAATGTTCCTGATAGTTTTGTAAAACTTTTCCGATTCACCAGTCGCTTATTTGTCAAAAACATTATGAGAACTTTACACACAAAAAACATCAGAAATCGAAAAATTTTATACTTGTACTTTTCAAATCGTTGATTAAGGCTACAGGATACCATAATCGTCAGAGTTTTTGGGACTTCAAACAAAATCAGTGGGAATTTCCGTCGTATGTTGGAAATTTTTCAAAAATCTCTTTTTGGAAGATGAATTCAGGCAGGGACCCCACTGCTTTTATAAAAGCCAATAGTTGTATTTCCGACACAATAAAAAACAGAAGTTGCTATAAATCGTTTAGTGCATCAAAACAAACCAAGCGCTTGCCAAGAATTTGCATTACCAAGGTGGATCTTTTTTTTTTTTCAAAGGCCCCACGAAAATAAATTTTAGAGCTTCCAAGGGCGGCAATGAATGTAAACAAGAAATACGCCAAACAGAAACGTTCCTAGCTTCCATAAATAGTCCGTACTTTAAACACCGTCTTGGAAAAGAGAAGGCATATACTGAGATACTATACTGTACAAGTAATGTATACAATATAAAACAATTTATAGCAGTTTAATACTGAACGTAATCTCATGAAGAAAAAGGAATTTTTCAAATTTCATTTCTTGACTTAATTACAATTGACGATTATCAACCTTAATGGAATTTTGTAAATATTAATAATGAGTATTAAGTAGGAAAACGCACAATATTCTTAAATTTATAGAATGTTGATGAAGGTGAAATGAATTGAAAAAATAATCATTGACAATTTTTAGCGAATATTTTAGCGTAAATTATTAATTATTTAAGGAGTACTTGCAATAACAAAATGTATGAATTCGAGGGGTAAATGCGTGGAAACATTTTAAATCTAATCAGTTTGTTTTCTTAAAACACTAGATTTGTAGCACATTGATTTTCCATTTCTTATTTTGGAATACATCTTTTTCGAAAAAGTTATTTTAATGCTTAGTACACATTAGAGCAAACACGAAACAGAAACAGGGTTTATGCAAACGTTGTTTTGCCAACAAATTTGCTGAAACTTGCTTGCAGAAAACTAGTGAGCAACTTTTCATCGCAAACATGTTTACGAAACCCGGTTTCGGTTTCGTGTTTGCTCTAACGTGTACTAGGCATAAGCAATAACATAACACGCTTTAGGTCGTTAAAAAAAACATTGAATTTTCAATCAACCTTTTGTAAGTTTCTCAGAAATGATAATAGTAAATTGCACAGCTTGGCGAAAAGTTGATGAAAACTGGTCAAAAACAACTAATTTTCGCACATTTTATTACAACTTCTACGCCATTCTCAAAGATGGCCCCGATATTAAACATCCCTTGCAAAACATTCATTGGCATCTTTGGTTATTTTCCAACAAATTACTATATGCGCAATTCATCGCACTTCCCAAACCCTGTTAATTTGAAAACCCAGGATGCATAAAGCAGATATTAAAGTAACGTGACAACTGGATCAATTGTCACGTCGCTTGACATTTTAATCAATATTTATCGTTTCCTTCGGGAGAATATGGACGCGATCTGGTAGCACAAACCACGCGGGCCTCAAAATATGAATATGGGTAAATGTAATTGTAATCTCATCAATTTGCATGCAGGTCCCATAGGGGTGACCAGCCCGATGACGTCGCTGCTTCCAAGGTTACAGCCCTGGCGACCAAAAACCCACTTTTTATCCCCAGCGTCGGCTTAATTGGAATATAGAAAGGGAACCTTGGCAACCAGCCTCCCTTAACGTGAAAATCATGGTTAGAAATCTGCATATTTTGCCTCAGATTTTATTATTGTTAGACACGTGCTTTTACAGTGAAACCTCGCTTAACGAGCACCTCGCATAACGAGTGATTCGCATAACGAGCAATATAAATTTTTAAAAAATGACTCGC
>JAUJYV010002888.1:0-11351 GCA_033995625.1 Ophyiulus pilosus | reverse complement strand
TGAAAAATGTTTTGAAACCTCCTTTTATCTTTGTCACTTTTCTGTGCACTGTCGACGCAGAGTGAAGAGAAAGATGTCAGTATGCCAGAAGAGATGATCGCATCGGCCAAGCAGGGAACTGTCTTAAGGACGGTGGATGTTGTCTGTGCTGATGTGGAGGATATTCCAAGCTATCAAGCCATTGAACCGGAACCGAGGATCTACTGTCGGACTGGATTATCGCAATCTGATTACAGCTTATCGTCATTCACCTCGGTAAATCCGTCGTACAGATATGGCAACCAGGTGGGATACATGGGAGGCTATTATGGATATCCCAGTGACGAGGCCACCACTCCTGATGTAGATTTCGATGCAGAGGATGAACTTTTGCTGCCTCCACCAGAATTCGACTTTAACCCATTGACGTTTAACGTACCCATTGCTGCAGAGAATTCCAACGGCACAGAATCTTTAGCCATGCTAGGCGACATCCCGCCACCCATCGACGATGGAACCATTTTGCAAATGGAATCTCCATTGGACTTTGGTCAAGAAGAAGATGGCGAGCTGTTGTCCAGTGCTGGCAGGTGGATTGACCCGTCATCCATAGCAGTGGACAATGTGTCTAATGTTAGCATAGGTGTCAATGTCGACGAAAGTGACGTGGCGGACTGTGGTGCCTGCGAGGACGATGCTGATGAACCGGAAATGGGCCCTGAAGGACAAGTAATGGAAGAGAATATTACTTGCTCTAGTATTTCTAGCCATGCCACTAGTGCACTACCTGTAGAACATAATGCGAAGGACGTCATATCCCAACAAGAACTCCAATGTCCACTTCCAAGTCCAATTTGCACGAACTCTGATAATGTGCCTTTGGCAAATCATTCCCTCGGGAAAGGAAGTCCTTTGACAGCGCTGAACAGTAAAGATGATGCACAGAAACCAGGCAACCATTCCAACAGTTTAAGTAATGAGGAGAAACCGATACCAACCACTTAACTTTAAGCTGTTATTGGAAATAGTCTCTTGTCATTCGCTTGTATAGCAAACAATTGGCATAAGCTACATACACTGTATGTCGTGGGTTAGTATTACTATGTTTTCTTTTTAAAAATTTGGATTTGTCTTTAAGATCAAGGATGCATTGAGTAACGCTTATTCGTACGACCTTACGTTTATACGAGATCGAGCTCTATATCATGGGGACGTCCATATGTTAAGTTAATTTAAGTCAATTTAAGTCACCCCTTATCACAGGTAATTTCTTCGCATAATACATCCACGAGCTCATTGAACTTTAATGATCTCAGATTGGGTAACACGGATTTTGAATTTTTGCTTTAATATTACTCCTAAACCTCGATTAACTCCTGACTTTGCTTTTGATATGTGTAGGCTTTCCACCTATGCGTATTATTCATAGCTAATAACAGCGATGATGTTTTGACCTAATAGAAATCCATATATTTACCTCCTAAATATTTTATATTCGAAATATATTTTATTCAGAATAATACCCAATTTCTGCTAATTTTTTAAAGTTTTGGGTCATTTTCAAAACACTTAAGGTACAAGGATAATCCAAGATTTTTCCACGATTTCCATGAAGTAAGATAGTTTACACCAGATGCTTCCAGCGCCATGTATAGTTTGACAATTGGGTACTCAGACTGCGATTGTTTGACCCAAATTGAAGACTATACTTTGCAATGTTAAGGATGAAATTCTGCTCTTATCGCTATACGATGAGTTTTCTGTACATACTGCATTCTTGTTTAATTGGACGCTGATGACACCGTTGTTTCCCACTATAGTAGCTATAAAAACCCAGCTAATATTACTAGTAAGGATGAGGATTAAAAAATTCTTTAATGATAATTGTTTTGAAGAAAACGATTATATTCTAGGTTTTTAAGTGTTCATTCTTAAGGGGTTTAGTCAATTTCGTTGTATTTGGAAGTTGGCATATTATAAAATTAGAAAATGAATGGTTTGCAGTGATGCCTCATCGCGCAATTCTGTATGAAACACGATGAACCAAGTTCCAAGTTCAATTTTAAATTTGCATAATTTATGGTATATATTTTTATTCAAAATTAATTTCAACCAATTAAAACTACATGCAGCGGGATTTTTTTCATATGCAACGGCGTGCCCTTTATTTACAATTACTTTTAATAATTTCTAGTTATGAACCTTGATCTACGAACGTACTAAACTTTGTAGAACTAGCCTTTAAATTACTATGAATTTCATCCATTTAACCAAGTATTAGAACATTCTTGTGCCGAGCCATCTAATGACCATTTGTGCAAGTTTACTTTGCATAGATAGTTGCAAAACAAACATTCGCTGTTATTTAATTAGAAAATGCCTACTTAAATATTGATTATAGAAGATTTACAACTTTAGGCTCGTCTTTGATTCTTCGTACATTCTTTAAAAGTAATTCGCGTCAGTCCTTGAGAGCAAACTGGAGTAAAAAAAATTTGGAAGTCCTCAATTTAAGGTCTTGTCTTTATGAAATCTTTTTAATAAGGTAATCGTTACTGTTATCTCAAGTAGTAGTTTGCTCATCATTTTTGAAATTACGAAAAAGTAAATAAGGACCAAAATAATTAATCCTCTGATTTTTTCAGAGGTTTGTACTTTATTTTATGGAATTTACTTCTAAAAATAATTAGTCAGCATTAGTGCACAGGTGACGCTGATTGTCTCTTCTACTGTAACGCCCTAAGTCTTCGTCCTGGTGCCTTTAAAAACAATTGTGTAATATTTTCAAAGCTTCCTTTAGTTACCTTATTTTGGATTATTAGCCATATATGAACGTTGTAATTGTTTTCAATACAATTCTCTAAAAAGAATTACTTTGATTAATTTTTCCATTAGAGAAAATGTATTTAATTTGAAATTGTAGTTGTTTTATGAAGAAGTTGAAGAGTCAAAGC
This sequence comes from Ophyiulus pilosus, assembly GCA_033995625.1. Taxonomy (NCBI): domain Eukaryota; kingdom Metazoa; phylum Arthropoda; class Diplopoda; order Julida; family Julidae; genus Ophyiulus; species Ophyiulus pilosus. The sequence continues at coordinate 8,418 of JAUJYV010002888.1, read as the reverse complement.
CTCTCTCCTGCTAAATTTAAATTTGTTGTCTAATTTGCATTCTAATTAATAATTTCTTGTGTAAAACTTTCAAAGCTTTCTTTCATTAATTTTACCAGCGTTTCGATATTTATCATAAATCTCGGCATAGGCATGCATTAATTTTTATATTGAAAATGTTTTTTGATTATTTATTATTCATTTCTTATTGTATTTGAAATTCTTGAAATTGAAATTTGTTTGTATCTCATTTCATTTGCAAATATATTTAATCATATCTGCAGGTCTACAAGTAAAGCGATCCTGGTTCATATTTATTTTCCATCCAAATGCATGTATTCATATCCTGGGGACAGTACGGCAGACAACGATTTTCTATCAAAGCTTCGGAATTACAGTGTTTGCATTTGTAGGTATCAATTAAAGAATGATATGAATAAAATTGGGCAAATTTTAATGGTCCCATTTTGAAACAGACTGAAAAGCACACATTATTGTGATGAACAATTGACGTCCATTATATACTTTGCATAATGGAGGTACTTTCTACACAAAGTCAAATTATTTGTATCATTTCAAATAATGTTACTTTTCAAATTTTAGAGATTTTGCTCAGTTTTATTCATATCACTCAGTTTTCCTCGTCTATATTGAATGTCTATAATACCAATTTGTCTTTATAAATTGCAATCTTGATTCGCCCTTGATATTCTATTTAATATGAGGACGTCAGTCATGATCAAATTGTAATTATTATAAAAGTATCGAATCGTTTTTCATTTAATTCTTTTGATTGTATGCCATTTCGTAGGTACTTGAAACAAATTAAACGAAATGTTTGTTTTTGCTTAAATTCTGTGATAACTGTAACTGGATTCCTGGTAACAGAAGATAAGAAGTCATCCTAAACGGTATGGTAAATTAAAGTCATTTGTTATTGTTGCATGCTAAAAGGTTTGATTTGTTTCATTTTCATTTATTTAATTGTTTACATTTTTCTTAGATATTTTTTTCGTTTTTGTTTGAAAATTCGATGTTATGGACGATGCCTTGCTTTGATGTTGAAGGTTGTTTCATTTATAAAACAAAAGTAGGTTTTTCATTGTTTATTTTAATTTTCTATTTATTTTGCATGTAGAATTTTATTTTGCTACAGAATGTTATTGTCCAGATTTATGATGGTCATATTATTGAAATAATGAACGTCACATGATGACGCTTATTAATGAAAACAAATATTTAGGCGGATCAAATTTAAAGTAGATATAATTGTTTAGCAATATTGTACAAGGTTTCATCAATTCTCTGTGCAATTTATTGCACACAAATATACTAAGATTATGGACAATCACTGGTAATTTTACCAACGTTGATGGAACGACTTTTATGAGAAAAAAAAGCCATCACATTTTTTTCTCGTCATTTAAATTTTTTAAAATTTATTCGGAGAATATCTGACATAACCTAATTAACTTAACTTAAAAGCAGCTCTGTTTGAGAATTCAAAAATATAACATGAAATGCCATCTCATGTTTATATTTTTCAAACGGTCAGTAAAAAGCGCAAGAAAATTGTGCTGAAAACTGTATATTTATATAAAAAGGCTAATGTAGAAGAGAATGCCAATTTCTGGTAATGTCTGCTGACGGAATCTTGATTGGTGCAGAGAGGTCTGGCAAGATGCCCGCAAAAGACTTCATATTTTTCTGTGGATAATAGTTGTTGCATATAATATCTTCATGAAACTGGTTAGTCAATATCACAGAATGTTGTTTGGAAGTCACAGGGTCGACATTTGAAATACTTGACGACTTTCTTATATCTCTGACGGCTCCCTTTTTAACGTTCATTTTGGGTTCTTTCCAAATGTCTCTCTGCATTCTTTACGCTCTTTGCAGGCCTATTTTCAAAAGCCTCATAATGACTTTTCTGAGCATTTGCCTTCAAAATCTATATCATTGCTATAGGTGTATTTTTCACTCGTGCCTACGGCGTTATGACAATAAACGTATACGCAACCACGACTACGTCAAATTTGCATGAAGGAAGCACCCTAGCTACGTTATTGGTGCGTTCACTGTGTATGTTTCAACCTCGTTAGCTTCGCTGCGTATTGCTAAACCACCCTTCCTATTAACATTCAATAATGCGTGTGTATGGCTACGCGTTTTTATTGTACATATCCGGAGAGTTTACATAAAGCCACTACTTGAATTTCACCGTTTTATTGCTCTGAGGCCTAAGCGAAAATTAAAGAGGAAAGGGCAAATTAGTATCGAGTGGGAACAAATACTATTCGTATATGTAAACACTTTGCAATTAGTTTTTCTATTGTGCTGCGATTTATAAGTACGTTCCTGAACTCAACACTGGAGAATTCTACACAGAATCCATGGTTAATTGGAGCCTAACATGTAATCTTTATTAATGATTTTCCGAAAAAAACAATGCAATTACTTCTTCGGGGAATCTCAATTAGTTTTCGTTAAATCTTTAACTGAAATTATATTTTTGAAAATATTTTCGTTTTGTGGTTTTTCTTAATATTTTCTGATGCAAGCTGCCATCTTTTTTGGTTTTAAAAACACAAAATGCCTAAATTTCGTGTTTATTCTCCAACTTTGAAGGCGCAGAACATAACCATACTCACCAAATATATTTTGGGTAGTGATCCTTTGTTCCCTTATCAAAAGGTAACAATAAATTACATTGGTTTTTGAATTAAAAAGACTGCTATAGACCAAATAGCGATAGGCACATGCAGATATTTAATAGCAAAATTTAAAATACTGAAAAAAAATGACCACATCACCAATAGGCACACCTTTTCTCATAATTAAATGGACAGAAATATATATTTAGACAAGTGAGAAAAAATATAATATATGTGAAATTGTTTAATTTCAAATAGGAAAATAGAGCAATAAAAATAAGCAATTGAGGGTATTTATATAACATACTCGACAAGGTGGATCAATTGAAGAAAAAATAAATGCTTGAATTGTAGCTTCCATGGGTACCAAACTTCAGTCAAAAGATTAAATTGTAATGAAATAAAAAAATGAATAATCCATGACGAAATACTCATATCTTCATTTTATATATGAACGAGTTTTAAGAAGAGTTCAAATCTAGTGTAGGGTATGCAAAAATGAAGTAATAAGTAATTCGAACTTATAACTAAAACACATAATGGGCTGCTACCCACAGATTAAGTGTACATGGAAGAGCTGGATATCACATTGGAATTTAATAAAGGAAAGCAATGAATTTGCTAACACAATTAAAAATATCCACCTGCAATTTGATGCGAGAAATAAAATTAAAAAAGTACTTTTTAAGGGTAAAAGTTGCAACATTTGAAAAAAACAATATCACCTGAAAGTCATTCATATTTTAATATATCCTTTTGAACAACTTTATTTCCCACAAACGTGAAACATTTTATAATTAAAATTTTGGATAGTGTTAACAATATGAAATATAAACATTAAAAATTTCTAGAAAACTATAGATGAAATTGTATCATTGAAACTTGACTTTAATTTTTCAGTATTTCTTAGTATATTCATATCCAAAATTCATTGGCAGTCATTGTTTTGGCTTGTAAAATTTCGGCATATTGCTTAAAAATTGCAACAACTACGCTGAATCTATTGGATAACGTCATAGATCTGAAGCATCATTAAATGTAAATTTCTCACACGACTTTCCACACTATTCACTTACATTAAACTCATCTTCACATAACCAATTCTTATATGAATAACTTTCATGATATTGAGGAGTAAATGGGAGGAAAATCGGAAGTGAATAAAAAAGGGAAGACATAAAAAAGAAAGTGTTATTCAGTAGACTATATTATGCGAGAGATACAGTATATTCAGAGAGATAGCTAGAGATAAGCATTTCTGATAATAGCTATACGCTAATTGTAGTATTAGGATAAAGAATGACATTATAATAATAAATATTATTATAATTAGATCCATGGATGCCAACAAACATATCTTGGCTAAAGTATGTAGCCTATGATACAGTTTTAAAATACTTTCCGATTGAGATTTAATGGTGAAATGGAATAACAAACTGAAACAAAAGTGAGAGATTTTGAGCCATTCAAATAATGACGATATTTTCTGGTATATATTCAAGTTTGAATATATTATCATATGATAGCCCCATCTGAAAATCAGAAAGATTCAGGTTATAATTTGACTATGATATTTTGACATCCTGCATTGCTGAGGTTAAAACTATGTTTAAACATATTGTCATTGCTTTCGTTTATTATTTATTGCTTTCTAACCGCAAATTTAGGGCTAATCCAAAGTGACATTGTTATGCTACTCAAATGTTATGCCAAAGTTTGAGTGAAAGAATGGGACTAATTGTGAATTTCATACTAACCCTTTGCTTATGATATTATTTGATTAGCTCAAGAATCCCCGAATAATATATATTTATATACATTTATAATTGCTAATTAATTAGCTACACTTAATCATAATTATTCGAGGTAAGTTGAAGAGGCATGAAAGCGTTATAATTTACAACTTATGTAAGAAACCAGTCTTCAAAATACTTAACACTTATTTACAAAGTGTAATAATAATTCTTTAAAACAATGAAAATATTTTACATTTCAAGAATTATTTACATTAAAAATGTAGCTCTTAGTTGGCTCGACAAAAATTAGTTTCATACATATATAATACAATGTGGTCTGTTCTTTTTTTCATTAGGGTGACGAGTAGAAATTGGACAATAACATAACAAAATGAATCAAAATGGCCGTTATGCCTACTAAGGAAAATGTCAACGTAGACGTAACGACCGATTAAGGTAATTATTACGTGTGTGTGTTTGTATAAATAGGATGGGTTTGGAATTTTTAGGTTTTAGAAAATGTTATTTATTGTTTACATGACTTAACGTACATAGGGTATATATAGAAAGTTCTGAAACACATGCTGTTAAGTTTAGCGAACAGAAGAACTGAAATAAATATGTTTGAATATTATTGACGATTACAAGGATCGATCAGAAAAGTCAGCAAGAAAATTTAAAGAAATTTAAAACAAATATTACTTTACTGATGAACCAACAAGTTAAAAATTAATATTCAAATCAATATTCCTCAATTCTCAAAATTAGCCGAAAAACAAACTGACATGTATTATTAAAAGGGCATTTGATATACTTTATTAGCTGATTAAGCATTTTTGGAACATTTACCTGTTCACTAGGCATGACAAATTTGAAGAAAATTTCTTAAAATGTCAACTAGGTTGTCAATACAAGAGCCTAGTGTGGCATGGCTTCAGACTTTCTATATACACGATTTCATGGTTAAGTAAACGAGAAACTAATGTTTATAGCTAACACATAGCTTGAAATGAATCTGAATTCTCCGAAGTTATTAGTTCTATGTAGATTAGATAATGTTTTAAGCCGAGGAAGTTTCTAGACTTTAAAATCTAAAAATGAACTATCTAATATTTTTTACCTACGATTTTGTATATGCTTGGTTAAATATTTCTAAGTGTTACGAAGAAAAAGTGAGCAAATAATGTTTCTTTTTCATATATATATATATATTTATATATATGTATATTATAGGAAATAAAAATGCTACATATGTCCAACAGCATTTCCTCTCGGAGGATGATAATACACGTCATATCATGGCATGAAGGCAAAAACAACACCAAGTAAAGGTAGGAAACCCAATCGCATTTGTATAATAATAACGAGTTAAAAAGTTTTAAAAACAGTGAGATGTGTGTGCGAGTGCTCGAAATTATTAGTGACTGACTGAAACAGAGATCACCGTAATTGGGATTGAATATATAGAGCTTATAAAGACTAGAAAAAAGTTGTTTTGGATGGTGGAGGTTATATAAAACAACGTAACCCGTGTAAATAGTTATCGAATTTTTATCAATTTGATTGAATTTGGAAAGGAAATGTGAAGAAACAGTCACATTTTAACAGGGACGAATAATAAAGGCTATGACATTAACATCCATACTTTGAGTTTGCTTAGTATTGATACACACTTGAATAACTAACTTTACATATTCGATTCATGCCTTAACAAAAGTTAAGCGCAGTGTTGTATGGATTATTAATTTTAGCCTAAGCCACCATGCAAAGTTTTGTCTTTAAATCAGTTATAAAGCTTCAGCTAAATAATAAAGAAATAATTTTTGTTTCTTATCGGTGGTTAAATTAAACTGAGTTTGATGAAACCAATCATTAAATTCATGGCAAAGGCATCTTTTCCCATTGTTTTTGTAAAATTAAAACTGTTTTAACCACTGATTGCACCAATCTGCGTTTAGTTTAAATCAGCCATGCATATCTAAGAATTAGAAGAAAGACCAACATAAATAAACCTAAGAACATGTCCGTTTTGAAAAGGGGAATTTTTACCAAAGGTAAAATTTAAAAAACTGAAATTTTTAAAACTGATCTTAAAAATGTGGGTGTTTAATTGGGGGCCCTTTATAAATAAAATCCACACCGTTTTCATTCCAATATTATAATAAATTAAACAGAAATAAAACTTCAAAACTACATTGACTGTAGAATTTAAAAACCCATTTAGTCATATATATTAGTAACAGGTTAATATCATGTGTATAGTTGAAAACCAAGCTAAAAGCGCCTAAAATGGCCGAAGCTTTAGAAAATTAACATCGTCGCCCTCAATGAAGCCACACAGAGCTCTTTTTAATTTTGTAAATTATCACGATTCTGCTAGTATGGGGCAAGTTATTTCACGTTTTTGTCTCCATAAATTCTCAAAGTGATAATAATACACAATTTCAGATTGTCCAAATATTTCTTAATACACCACCAACAGGTTATTATTTTGGACTAAACTACTTAACGACATTGTAATTTGATGACGGGAGAAGGAGAAAAACTGACAAACCGTTAACAATCGCTGACGTTTTTCGTATTACCGTTATCGGCAATTATTCTTCCTTTAATTATAACCCGATTCTCCATCAGCCTTATTGTAAAATATAACGCACATGCCCATATAACATTATTTTACAAACGTCAAGCATCAACCTCCATTTACCCCTTTTCTCAAATTTCAAATAATGACTACAATATTTATTCATCTATTTGCAATAATGTGGGCTTCTCTTTGAGATACCCAATCAATAACGTCCTAAGCATGGCACATTTCTTATCGCTTTTATGCCAATTAGTAAGCATTATTTCCTAGCAATTATCTAATAGACTTGGCAAGAGTAGGCCTGATGACTCCAAACATTAGTAGTCGAGCTTTGACCTGAGTCAACCAATTTCTCAAACGTTTCATCGAGTGAAATCCCAAATCGTAAGTCATTTAACTTTTTATCATGTATGGCAGTGCGAGAGTAGGACATTTTAATACAATTTTCAGTTCTTCTCTTCATGACACATATCATATAAATGTAATGATCATACGATTTGTTGTGGATTTAAAGCGAGTAGTTCTAACTTGTAAGGAGCATGAAGATTTGTAGATGAGGCGTTTTCTTGAGTAACAATACATTTAAGTGCCCAATTGTTAATAAATGCTCTTGGCACTTGAAAATCTGCGATAAAACTTTCATCAGGATACAGTTTTCATCTTTTATACTGTCATATGTACTGTAACTATGTGCTCAAAGTTACAGTTTAAATTAGGGAAAATCTCTTTAACACAACATTAGTTAAATTTCTGGTTTACTTCTTTGTAAGATTTCCATTATTTCAACTATATGTTATTGAATCAGAAAAGTTGATTTATGTCTAAACAGGAATATAATGGGAATACAGATTGTATTTGCCACTATGAATTTCTACACTAATTCCTAATTGCCATTGTGCTAAAGTTTTTTCCAAAAATAGCGATGCATACTGCCAAAGTATGTATAACCTAACCAATATAGCTAGACTATGTTTTAATTTGTTGTAGGGAAAATATACTATGCAGATGAAATTAGTCAGTGGTAGTCTAGCAAACAAAACACAATATTCCATAATAATATTTTAAATAAATTATGCAAAAACGTCAATTAGGATGGAGGTTAGCTGTACACTGCTTTCACTTTCGAAGTACGTTATGCGATCAAGGTAAAATACTTTTCTGGGTGCTTCGAGCAACCCCGGTTTAAATGCAGAAATATCACCCAGGTGAACGCAATCTTCAATCAAGAAGAATGGGTTGTCCATGGCACGCAAGTAAATCATTACAGTCATGTGGCTCCCGGTAGATAATTTTTTGCTAAATTACCTCCACCTTCGAATCTGTAGAAATAAAAGTTGAATTTTGTATATTATTTTTAATTTTCGTGCAATTTAATAAAAGTGCTGGGTTAGAAAATATATCTTTTAAGTCCTAAGCCAAATATCTAATTATGACAAAAAAACGCAAGTACTGAATAATTTTT
>JAUJYV010002887.1:0-11352 GCA_033995625.1 Ophyiulus pilosus | reverse complement strand
AGGATGGTTCATATTCAGGATGTAGAGATGGTCCAGCGTAGGGCAGCCAGATTTGTTAAGGGCAGTTATCAACATTCCGCGAGTGTGGCGGAAATGCTTCACTCTCTAAATTGGGACACGTTGAGGTCTAGACACGAAAAGCTATCTATGGGATTATTCAAACGTTTTAATCTTTCTCCAAATTCACATCTTGTTTCTCATATATTAACGCCTAACGAGCACTCTAGGAGTAGACATAGTCACTCAAATCCTTTGACCGAGCTTCGTGCCAAGACAGATGCTTACTATAGGTCCTTCTTTTTGCATGCGATTAGACGATGGAACTGGCGATTCTCTTGATTTAGTAGAAATTCAATCTAACAATGATGTCTAAGTCGCTACTGACGTAGGAGCATTCTCCTGAAATTGGGTACGACCCCTCCTACCATATCGCATTTATTTGCTAACTGTAGGGTACTGAGTTGAATTGAATAGAACCGAAGAACCTAGACGTCCGCTGTTGCAGAACCGGTCTAATTACCAGTTTTTCGTTGCTCTTACAGGTCCAAGAGGGTGTCCACCCCGACGGCCAACCAGTGTACACGTGCAAGAGCGGTGGCTACACCGCGTACTGGCAACGACGTCTTTACTTCAGCTGTCTTACCGTGTTCATCCTTCTGCTTCCGGCGGCCATGATCACCTTCTGCTACGCCAACATCGTGCGGGTGGTGTGGCGCCAGGGCAAGCAGCAGACGGTGGTGGCCAGCAGCGCCGCCGTCATCAGCCTGCGCAAGACGGGAGCCAACGACCGTCAGTTGTCGAGAGCCAAGGTACGCACCATCAAGCTCACCCTGTTCATCATCGTGGCCTTCGTGGCCTGCTGGACACCTTATTTCGTGGTGCACAACCTCCGCATCCACTCTTACTACGAGTACCGAGTGGCCGAACCCGTCAGGGTGTTTGCGGAGACCGTGGCTCTCTTCAACAGCGCCCTCAACCCCATCGTCTACGGCTGTTTCAACCTCCGCGTCAAGAAGGCCCTACACGACAGCTGTTGCGTTGGTCGACCCCGCTCTTCGGCCGCTGGTCTCGCCCTCGGTGGCAGCACCCACAGCGGTCATGCCCGTATCCCCCCTGCCTCCGACTATAGCTCGTCTTGCGCCGACGAAACGGTCGTCAACACGGCGTCCAGCAGTTGCAGCCCCTCCAGCTCTGCCAAGCTCAGGGTCAATCCCAATAGGGTCAACGGACATGTCAACTGCGCTGGTGAGCTGGTCGAACTCAAACGCAACAGCTCGGCACGACGCTCCGGAAAGGAGATCTATGAGCTGAAGAGACGCTCGGCGACGCAGGGAAGAGGGTCGCGGTCGTGAGGCGACGCTGTCCCCACACACTGTGAGTATACGACCGGTGGAGGACATTGAGTCCCGGAGGAGGACAGTGAGTCCCGGCGGAAAAGGAACCCGAGGTGAAACTTGAATTGTAACCTTTTCGAAGGTGGACATGTCGAATCCAAATGCTGTACTGGGGCCGGGTCCCCATATACGTCGTTGACCAACGTCCATTTGCGTCGACCAGTTTCGCACATACGTCTTTTGAGCAGGAACGTATATGTATATGTCCCTCTGATATCTCCCCGTTTTTATTTAAATTACCAATCAAGTTAATCACCACGGGGGGGAATACAAAGTACAACTTTCACCCCTCGAATAGAGGCAAATCGGTTTCTAATAATAGCCGCACCAAATGTTTGGTGGTCAGTTTTTGAAGGAATTTCGAGCACGTCCTTTTTGAATGACCGCTAAGGTTTCAAACGTGTATCTCTATCAATGGTGGCATAATATGAAAATTCATATTGAAAACTGATTTGAACTTAAACTGTTATGGACTTATCCATTAGATGTTGCATACATAATTAAACTTGGACAGATATCCCAGGCAATAACGTTTTTAAAGCTTATTTAATCAAAGTTTTACAATAGAATTGCAGTAAATTCTCGCTATTCACGTGATTTACAAGCACTATGTAGTATATTCACGGGTTTGCTTTTTTGCGAAATATGAAATATTAGTTGTTGGGAGCGTGAATACACCAAAGATTTTGAAAATGTATGGGATAATAAGTAAGATGTGTTTTTTTACAAGTTTGATACACGGAATGACGAGTTTATGGTGAAACTTGGTAAAGTTCAATGTGAACGGGGTCATCGCTGAAACCTAACCATCGTGAATAGTGAGGACTTGGTATTATTGTTTATTAAGTAAACTTCAATGTTTATTATCATCATTACACAAACAGTGAAATAACTCGAAAGAATCTGAATATTAATCGAAACAAAGTTTTTTAATTAGTTTTTACAATTTGGCATATACTACGTACTTGTAAGCTTGCGACTATAATACCCGTATTTTATATTTAATTTCGAAACGTCCTTTGCATGTAAGCGGAATGAAGTAATATCGTCGGAAGCTTATGCAAACAACTATGTCAACAATACCCAAAGAACTACAACATCTTTAAAATCTTTCGGATTGTGGCTTCCCTATATTCACAATGTTTGGATGAACAATACTTGAGTATGGTTGATGGTTGGCGTCCTGTTCCCAGACAGTGTCGTTGTGGGGAAAGCATTGCACAGCCTCCCTGGTGCCCTAACCTCTCCTCATGTTACCTTCTCACATTTTTTGGTAAGTTGAACACCTGGTTAGTCACAATTTCACGTTGGATGCTTGCTGACTTTCGGAAGGCAGTTGCTCTTATTCTGACGCAGCAATCGGAATACTTTCATAAGTAAAACCCTCTACTACTCACCTATTTATAAATCAAAATTGTGCAAAAATTCGGCATTTTTTAAGAGCATGGTATAAAGCAAAATTTGTGATTTGCTCCCATCCCATTTTCCTATCGTCACGTTTGCGTAATTCCCATCCTGCGTGACAAGCTTGAAGGATAAATCCCAATTTGCCATTCGCAAATTTTTTTAGAATTTGAAGGAATTGTATGGGATTCTATGTCTTGTTGTAATGCCGGATCCAATTTTATAGTAAATCGAAAGTAATTAAGATGTCGTCCTCTCTCAAGCGCTCAATTTCACATGTAACAGGTTCTTATTAGGTACCAGGGTTGTTAGTACAGTATAATTGCAGAATCAAGTGGATAAAAAGTCCAAGTTTATGTTTGCCATAAGTAGTTGCCAGTTGCACTTATTAATGCGATTTTAGATCAGAAAAGGGTCGTCCATAAACGTGATTAGAAGTTATTCAAATTAAACAAAATAAGTTTAATTTAACATTAATTAGCGCAACAATGGACGGAGAACTGAATTCGAACCGTGAATTCCCGAGTCTAATTTGAATTGAAAGTGGTGTAAGTGCAATTACTCTCGCGTACTTGATACTTGGCTAATGGCTAGGTTTTTGAAAGTGGCAAAACTTATGTGTATGCTACTTGATTTATGGATGACCCTCAATTGCAATTGTATACTTGTAGTTACGAACTGTTTCGTTTGTCGTGCATAAACACGAATGAAAATGGACGAAAAATGTCGCGTACTTCTATAAATCACCATTGACTTAATCTTGAATAATTTTGACATCAGTGTACAATGTACTAATAATAACCTTTTACAGACAATTCAATATGTATTTGGCTGAAGTGCACAAAGATGCATATAATATTTCTTTCGTTTCGCTCACTTCATGATTGTGTCGTACTTTATAAACTAATATATAAACGTCGTGTCCATATAATAAGTTGCCCAGAAATCTTCACCATGTCCATCTTTTGCGACCCCTCTTGAGAACATCACAGCACTAAATATAAAGTATGTGACTAGCAATTGGAACTATTCTATGAAGTATATTTATTGATATATAAAAATGATACAACTGACAATTTTTCTATTTTTTTACGAAACGTGAACATTTTTGGAAAGAATCTATGTGACTTGAAGGCATTTGTTGACCGCTGTCCATTTCACATGAACTCTGTGTTATGGGCAGATTGCTTAAGAGTATCTTCTTACATTTAGGGATGTCATTAACTTAAACATTGAATTGCGACTTAAATATTCAAATGTTTATTCCTATAGCACGCCTGTAAAACAGCCATATCACCAACTATTAAAACGGAATCGTTAGTCTCATTTAAACTCGGTTAAATTAGGTTTTTATTATATAAACGATCTCTCGCAATTAAAGCAATTTTACAGAATTATGCAAACAGCAATCCAATCTTAGAAGAAGGACATATTGAAGGCACAACAGATTTAGAAGTAAATGTGTGAGCTATACATTTTTATTCTTGTAAATATACATTTTTAAGCCTTCAAAATTCCAAATAGATTTATTGGAATTAAAATATAATAAATATTACAAATGACTCAAATGAGCATTGATCAATAATTTAGATTTAAACAGAAAGAATATGCCATGCGGTTTATCTCGTATTCATTATATATTATATACGTTGAATACTTTTTCTATTAATCAAAATAAAAAAGATAAAATGTTAATCCTATAACTATGAGCCCGTTATTTTACAACGAATGTGAGGCACTGTATGTATGCTTCATACACTTCCCTGTCAATAATTTCAATTAAATACCAAAACCTTTTTTTATTATTCTCACAAGGGCTTTAATTTTCTCCATGAGTGAAACTTCCATTGTTCTTTCTCTTCCACTATCCCATTCCCATGCTAATATATATATATATTTATGATCTGCTTTGGGTCTGAATATAGAGAGTGAGCAATTTTAAATTCTAGTGCAAATATTAGCAATGGAAAATTTAAAATAGCTCATCCTGCATTAAATAATTCAGCTACCTGTATATTCGAGTTGTTGTGTTTCGTGAGTATATTCATAACATCTTGCACATGCTAAGAATTTTTATAGTTTGTTTCTCCAAATGAACTTTGTTACTAATAAAATATTTGAAAATCTGAAGTTTGTTCTTAACTCTATTATTATTATTTGTATTTCATGTGCCTCGAATTCCAGTTATTGCTCCCATAAATCCCACAACCGATGTGCCAATTCAATTCAATGCCCTGCAATCAGTACGTGTGGGCAATGTGATAGAGTTGTAAAAATACTCAGTGACAGATTACAGCGGTGTGTTAATCTGAAATCGGCAAGTTCCTAAACTAAATTTGGTCGACCTGGATTTTCATAAGCTTGGGATCCCTAATGAATGATATTTCAGGAAAACATGTACTTTGTTTACTATACATATTAGTGAAATTAGTGTCTAGTTTCTCCTTTCTGTTTGTAGTTGCGTTTCATCAGGGGACAATCTGTAAAAAAATATATCCCATAAAAAGCCACCAATTAAAGTATACGAAGTTTTAATTTAATATGAATGATTTCCTATTAGTGAAATTAGTGTGTGGTTTCTCCTTTCTTTTTTTAGTGCCGTTTCATCAGGGGACAATCTGTAAAAAAATGCATCCCATAAAAAGCCATCAATTAAATTATACGAGCTTTAAATATACTCTTAATATGAATGCCTAATAGCATCCATTATAAAAGTTGACATGCTCATTCAAAAACCTCGACCAAACTTCGTACCAAAACTGTCCTTTTTCTGAGCCATCCTAGCTGTAGTCCAGATTTATTAAATGTTCAGTTTACGAATGATGTCCAAGTCTATTGACGTAGGAACTGCAATCTCCTAAAAATGCCTCGTTGACTGACTCTAGGCTACTGCTTTAATTGAATTGAACATAAACCTGATATGCCATTCCAGATGTAATATGATATACCCTTATATAATAACATAAGCCTTTAATTATTGTAAAATACTAATGGTACTAACGTTGCAAGATTCCTAGAATATAGTATCAACGTTATTTATTGGACGTAGGTTCAAATATTTGAATTTCGCGCCATTTCGTATGCAGGCAACCATTGACGTTCCTAAGCTGAAGCGCTTTATTGACTGCGCTCTCATTGGCTACTTAACAGACCAACGGTATTTCGCATTCAATTTTGAAACTCACAACGACTCTTCTCGTGCTTGTGTTTGTTTGTGCTTCGCATTCGTGCAGGTATTTGCTCATTATTTCTCGTTTTCATTTCGAAATAATCGCAGCTGGACTTGGTGGCGCTTTATACGTGGTTTCATCATCGTACTTCAGTGGCCAAGTGAGTGTATTTCATTTGTATTATGAACGCATTCGTTGAATAAGCGGTACGATGCTTGCCACCACACCTCCCCGCATGCATCTTATTAGGCATAACCTTTGGTTTGCTCGTACGGTATTTCATTGTAATTATCCTAAAAATATATTGAGAAGATTCACACCTGTAATAATTGTAATAACTGGGAATTCCCTAAGTTTGACTGTCTGTCTTATAAAAACTTAAATTAAGTCTGAACAAATTCAAGCGTGCGCTTTTTGTTTGATCGCCTTGAGCATGTATGCCATTTAAATTTTTTAGTCCTGTAATACAAAACTATCACTAACTACACATAACTAATGTTGAGATTAAGGAGTCGCTTTATGTTGGTGCGGACGTGTAAGCACAGCATTTCATCTGATGTATTCGTGAGTTACTGTAGTTTGGCTATTTGTTAAATTACTTGATTAAATCCGACTTACAACAAACGAAGTAGTGACTCGAAATCTACAACCTGACTCTTCCAATTCATTTCTGTGGGACCTAGGCCTTGGTTCTCACATATTTGTCAAGCAGATGAACCAAATTGTAAATTCACCAGTATAATTTTCTGGTAAAATCGGAGAAACCATCCAGTTGTCATGTCCATTTAAGAAATTTAGGAGAGAACACAGATTTAAGCGTTTTACTTGTTTGGCAGAATTATGCCAATTAGACAACTTGGAAACAAACTGTATTATTAACAGCTTTTATTATTTCAGCTCGTCATTGTTGATTTGCAATGAATAACCCTCGTCCCCTGTGCACGTTAAATACCAATGTGTTGCCGTCATCTTCGCAGCAACAAGGCATGTCCAGACTTCCAACGCCTTCCATTAAAAGACCCTACTCGAGGGAAATGGCTGATGTAAGTTTTTTATGGGTTAACTGTGGTTGTGTAATATTAACTACAAAGAAGTTTGAGAACTTGCATATAAATGTGCAGTTTCAATCGGACAACGAGACTGCTTCACCGTCACAATGTACGATAGGAGCGCAACCGTTCCCCTGCATTTCGTTGTATTTGTAAAGTTTCATGAAAACTATATTCTAAAGTGGTGTCATTTCTAATTCAGTGGAACTGTTTTTAGGTTCCAGATATTAAAAAGTCACGCCTTGAATTATCAAGTAGCTCAGATAAATCTGCAGCTGTAAGTAGCAGGCCGCCACATAAAAATCCATCCAGCAAGTTGCGTAGGTCGAAATCGTCTGCGTCTCTTCAAATTGGCAGCAGGCAACGGCCAGCTTCGTCAATGCTAGACTTGAACAAACCTTCAACTAAGCCAATGACAACTTCTTCAAGATTGTTTAAAGCTCCAAGTATGGCTTCGCTTTCTTCAAGCACAAAATGTAGACAGGAAGCTCCAGCCAAAACTGTTTCAGTTCGTAAGTGTTTAAATGAACGTGAAATGGCGAGCATTTTTGGTAATTGATTTGAAACGTCCTCGTAACTTTCCACCATCTCTAATTTGTTAGCTACTACAAAGACAGGGAAACGACCAACTTGGGATCTGAAAGGCAAATATGAAGATTCGGAGGCAGAGAAGAAGACTCTTCAAGTATCGCTTTCTAGCATAAATGAACGCTTGGCCGCCCTGGAGAAGTACAATATGGAGCTAAAACATGTGGCTGTCGAAAAAGAAGTGATTTCGATGGAAAAGTCATCTGAAGCTGAAACTTTGAAAACTACTTTAAGGTACTTAGTTTTTTTGTCTGAAACCGAAACGTTGCGCAGGGTCACATCTTAAATATATAATGTTCAGTTTAGGATTTATTTAGAGGTGTGGTGAAATCTCATTCACATTACTCATATTTCATTTTCTTCACAGGGAGAAAGAACTTATGTTTGAAGAGCTCCAAAACCGCTTCAATGAACTTGAAAATAAATATAAACGTCTAAAGGCTGAATATTCCGTCGCAGAAAATCAGTGCATTGAGTATGAAACTACAGTCGGCCAACTAACAGCTAAACAGTCTATTCTTTCGTCAAAAAACAATACACTAACGGTAAAAATAAAATTATATTTTTATGCAATAGTAGGGTTTTGAGTGATTCGGAAAAATCAATTGGGCTCTGAATGACATTTTTATGGCTTTTCAGATTCAGTTAGAAGCTGTAAATAACGATATCAAAGAGCGAGATGCTTTAATCGAGCGCCAAGAAAAAGAAATCTCTGAATTGAAAGCTGACATGCAGACTAAAGATGAAAAGCTCCGTGAAGGGGAAACCTTGAGACGGACCCAACACAATACGATTCAGGAGTTAAAAGTAAGTAGACCCTTTAAATTTGTTTCAACAAAGTTTTCTCAACGTTGAAATCTTACCATATTTATTTTAGGGTAACATCAGGGTGTTTTGTCGGATTCGGCCTTTGCTCAAGGGCGAAGTAACTAAATACACTCCAGTAAATGTCAATTTTTTGGACCCCGACCAGAAATCAATGGAGATTCTGGCCAGTGAGGTATAGATAGTTTTTGAATATTGCAAATGGATGTGTATTATTTGCTCTCGTGATTTATACGACGCGTACTTTATTTAATTACAGACTGCTAAGGGTCGCAATGCAGAAAAGTACACATTCACGTTTGACAAAGTTTTTGGCCCAGCTAGCCAGCAGCAGGATGTATTTGGAGAAATTTCTCAGCTAGTTCAGGTATTTCTTGCTTTTGATTTTTCAAAATAATGAACGAGTTTCTAGATTTTATGACTCCGAAATTGTTTTACAGAGCGCCTTAGATGGTTACAATGTTTGCGTGTTTGCCTATGGGCAAACTGGATCCGGAAAAACATTCACTATGGAGGGATCCGGATCCGGTTACGATGATGACATTGGCATGATTCCTCGTGCGATTCAGCAGATTTTTGAAGCTGTCCAGACATTGCAGCCTCGTGGATGGGAGGTGTGCTATTCGTTTTTAATCTCATCTATTCTGTTTCGACCTCTTAAGCTGTAGTTTGTAATATATTGTAACTAATTTAATTCTTATTTCTCAGTATACGATGGAGGCAACTTTTCTAGAAGTGTATAATGACACGATTCGTGATCTTCTCGGCAATCCAAAGGATGACGTGAAGCACGAAATAAAAATGTCCGATGCAAAAGGCACCGATGTCTTTGTGACTAATGTGAAAACCGTACTGATTAAATCTCAAGATCAGGTAAGTGTTTGCGTAAATCAATATTTAGTATTAGTAAAGGTCTCCATTTATCCCCATTTTTACCGACACAGGTTTATAGACTACTCCAGAAAGCGCAAAAGAACCGTGCCGTTGCCTCGACAAAGTGCAATGATCGTTCTTCACGCTCCCACTCGATTTTCCAGTTGTGTTTGACTGGCAAAAATTCCATTACTTCCGAGTCGTGCAAAGGTAATTACTATGTTTTAAGAATTGTGATCAAGGATGAACTTATCTAAGCCATTTATTTAAACGACGATTTATTTCAGGGACACTCAACCTGGTTGACTTGGCCGGTAGTGAGAGGTTAAAAGAAAGTAACGCAGAGGGTGATCGTTTAAAAGAAACCCAGAAAATAAATTCCTCGCTATCGAATTTAGGTCGCGTTATAACCGCTAAATCTCAAAATGTGAGTAGTAGTTTTGTTCTTTTCACGTTACTAGGTACTTGCATCCTATTGTTAACGCTTGTTGCATATGCTATTTTTCTAGAGCGACCACATTCCGTACAGATCGTCAAAACTTACGCATCTTTTGATGAATTCTTTGTCCGGCAACAGCAAAACTTTAATGTTTGTGAACATAAGCCTGCGAGAGGAACATTTGAGCGAGACGCTGAATTCACTGCGATTTGCAACTAAGGTATGTTTGTGCTTTACACATTCCATTTTCTGGTTCGTAGTGACTTGTATTAATTTCTCGTGTCTTTCCAGGTGAACAACTGCCATATTGGGACGGCACAGAAGAAATCAAAGTAACGGCTTACTGGAATGTTTGAGGTGTTGAAATAGGTTTCAAATATATGTTTTAGGCTTCAGCCAGTGCTGGATGTGCTTAAAGCGTACTTCTAAGTGTGCATTTGAAATAAAAATGGGATTTTACGTGACGTGGCTGTCACCCTATGTTTAAGTACCGACGTGCGGAAACGCAAGAGTAACGTAATGCTTCTCATATATGCGATAGTCCAACCGATAGTAACATCTAACCTAAACATTTAGTGTCATCATCATTTGTTTATCATATTTCTACGAAGACTACGCTATAAATTATTACTTTTTTTAAATGTTATACAGAAATATAATTAGCGATGTTTTGTCAGTTGTCAATTAAAAACTTTTTTTTATTGGGTTTATCACTCTCAACATATCAGTGCAGATGCACGAGATTGCTTCAATTGGTGACAAATTTAAGGAAAAGGGTCCCTAGTGACATGTGTCTCTAGAAACCCATTTCAGAATGGCATTTTTTAAAAATATTTATTGAACTTTAAGTTGAAACATATTTTTTTCTGTTTCATATTAGAGTGTTTTAAATTTCTAAAGTTTTTAAGTAGATACAAGTAACTTCTCACTTTGATTAATTTTTATATTATCAAATATTCATAAGCAACTGATGAGGACACTGGGGTCAAGGTTAATTCTAAAATACATGTTTTTGGTCACCACAAGATGTTTAGTCACAAATGAGGCAGCCATAACTGGTATTTTTCTGTAGTATGTTGGTATATACGTAGGGTTCAGCAAGCTGTAAAAAACCGACTCCGTATATTGGCAACATTTTATAAATTATTCTTATCAATGGGTTCTTTATTTTACATTTTGTAAATACGTTCTACTCTATTGCTTATAATTACTGCCTTTGTAAGCATCAAACAGTTTGGCAAAAGTTCCTTTGACCCGAAGAAACTGTACATGCTTAAAATTTTACTTTGTATTTTTGTAACTAAGCTTCCGAATAAACGAATAGATTGTAAATAGTCAGACTTTTTATTCTTTTGATAAATATGTACTTGGGATCGTCGTATTAAATTGAATTTCTAAATCAATCAACTCAATTATCGTCTTAAGTCAATTTTTAGATTTCCCGCCGTTTTTCAGCTGATTTAGTGTTGTCAAACACGGGATCTTTATGCAACGAGTTTAAAACCTTATATTTCCTTAATATTCAAAATACATTGTTATGCCTAATACACAATGAGACGACTGACGTTGAAAGTTCAGCGTCACGCGATTTGCGCATGCGCAACACGCCC
>JAUJYV010002886.1:0-11352 GCA_033995625.1 Ophyiulus pilosus | reverse complement strand
TCTGGGCAGCCGCCTAATCGGGGCAAAACGCCTCCGCCGGATGTGTCCAGATTAAGCGGAATCGACTGTATATAGTTTCTCAAATTATGAATTCCAGTTGGGTATTTTTTTTGTGAGCAATTCCTGGGCATGCCTAAGGTGCGATCAATTTTTGATTGAAGCAGACCGCCTGCCTGCTTATTGGCAATCATGAGCCTGCTCTGACTGTTTTAGATAAGCCAGTATTTTTATGTTCCTATCAGAGTTATGGAAACGCCCTAGATTGCATTTTGCCACTCAGCAAATTATGGCGTAAGCTTTTGCTGGCAAGATCGTTTTCCTATATGGACCCCCCATCCAGTTAGGAACCATTAGCCATATGAGGATTGTGGCAAATGCGATGATCTCCGATTGGATTTTGAGGCTAAAGTTGAGCTCGTTAATAACTTGCCTAATATGTTCATTCCCCCGTAAGAAGTCACCTAAAGGAAAATTATGCCTTGTAACGAGGCCAGGAAAACTATACTTCAGTCAGATTTTAATGGCCGCATAAAACACTTATGAGTGGACAAGCCACTTTCAAGACTAACCATATTTCTGATGGCATTGGATCTTGGATGTTAAATGTCATTGACAGCAGCGACTTGACATATACCACTCACTGGACAGTTGAAATTGTCAGGAACAGATTAGGCTGTAGAACCCAAAAACCTCAGAAAGATGTGGCATAGAGCATTGCATGGACTAAAATCCATGGGCACTCAAAATCAGATTTCTTTATTATGCCATTGACACTTATCTCTCTCGTGTCCAGCAAGACACCATTAGCGGAAGGTACAGCCTCAACGTTTTATCTTTGTCAGGACCGTGATAGGTTATACAACCCAAACAGATACAGTATGTATTGGAAGACATTTTGTTAAGCATCTTGGACAATAAGCAGCATTATTAAAATATTAAATAACCTTTTTGGCTTGATTTTAATTATTAACAATTTCTCTTCAAATCATGTTATCAAAATCAAATTAAAATCAAATTAGAAACACGTTTCCAACAATGTTAAAAACAATTGTAGGGGAATTATTCTGGCATTGAAATTTTTACTAAGTTCTAACCGATTTTTGGAAGAATTTGAGGAAATACGAAATTGATGTCAATCAAATAACTGTCATAAATGTAATGAAAAGTTAAACACACTTTGAATTTTTAAAGTCTGCATTGAAGTACATTTTGAGCTTTTCTCAAAATCTGAATGGATATTTCCGAAAGTCATATTGTATACGTATGCATTTTATGAAATTGTGTTTCAAGCAAGAAAGATTCACATATTTTTTAACAATACTAAGAATACCAAACTAATATGTTACAATATGTTTTTGTCGAATTATACATTGTTGCTAATTTCTTCATTGGATTGAAAATACTTAAAATTAGATACGTCTGCTAAATGAATTTTGTTTGATTCTATTTTTTTAAAAACGTGAGATATAATAGCAGCATTCATTTTATTTTGTGAACTATTCATGTAAAGATAATTCATAGTTTTGTAGTTTTACTTCCTCTTAATGTAAGCTGGATGACATTTTTACATAGTGTTCTAATGTTTCCATCTGAAATGGCGAAAGTTTATTTTATTATTCCTTTGAATCGAGATAACCCCAACTATGTAAAAACTGCGCATACTATCTCTATCTTTTAAACTTTAATCAAGGTGCTTAATGAATTAATAAATCTGCCTTTGGTTGGACAAAGTTTGGCACGTTCAGAACTGAATGTTTTAAATAGTCTTTGAAAGTGTCTGTTATTGACAAGCATGAATATATATATATTTACAAAACGCTTCATTCACATAAAAGCTAGCATTGATATTAGAGACTATTTGAACAGAACTGTAATATGCAGATGCCATGAAACCACATCAGCTAAAATTCCCAAACACCTGGCGTTTGACCAATGACCGTTTATAAAAGTAGGTCAATGTTAAAAGCCTGCGTAACTGCATATGGTTTGGATTGATATATTACTCACTTTAGCTTTCGCTTAATAAAATATTCAGTAATGGGACATCAGCGGAGATATTTCCCGTGATATTTAACACTTAATGGACGCCTGTTAAATGTGTTTGGGATGGGACGTGACATCGCAATATTAATTAGCCGATTATTGCAGGATTTACTTGCCTGGCGTCACTTGTGGTGTTGGAAGGTGGGATAACGGTTTGTTTTATGGTGTGTTGTGATTTGAATAATTAAGTGTTAAACCCTGGAGTTGATGCGGCGAATGAATTGCTGAAGGTTAACCGTGCCATCAGCGGAAAAACGTTGCGGAAATTCGCTGAAAGCCGTCTAATTAGCTTAAATGTTTTCTTAAAATTATTCT
This sequence comes from Ophyiulus pilosus, assembly GCA_033995625.1. Taxonomy (NCBI): domain Eukaryota; kingdom Metazoa; phylum Arthropoda; class Diplopoda; order Julida; family Julidae; genus Ophyiulus; species Ophyiulus pilosus. The sequence goes on along the minus strand of JAUJYV010002886.1, from coordinate 8,994 downwards.
GAGAATAAAAAGTGACTTTTTCCGCCGTTTTATGGTGAATGTCTCAACCACATTATACGAAATTAGTTTGCATCACAATATTCACTGAAGCATGCACATTTAAACTTGAATTAGAGTGTACGTTTTACTCATCATAAATGATCCAAAGATATGGATACATTTGATCTGCACTTTAAATAACACATTCTTAAAATAAGCAATAATCAAAATACATCGATTTCGAATTAAAACTTGAAACAAAATGAAACTGATTATAAAACATTATACTTCGCCTTATATTTAGTGAACTAGGATAAATCAGTTGACATTATTTTAATAACGTCAAAAAAAGTTCTGGGAATTCTTTATGCACGACCTCTGAAAACTCCTGTTCTATTTGTGTGTAAATTTTGCGACAGCCATGTTACTTTCTTACAACGAATTTGCATATTATGGATTCCCAAGAAAGATGCATCTTGCTCAACGCAAAGGAAGACAACAAAAAATAGTTTAAAGATATTCTCATTAAGAGTACGGTGAATCCTGTCCTTAATGGAAATAATTAGTATAATACACTGTCTATTAAGATGCTGAATGTACATGTGTAGTGAAGATTGTGTTCTGCTTTGAACATTCCGATTCTCACGGGCGCTTTTGTATTTTGCAGATAAACCAAAGTGCCAAATTATCTATCAGTCCACCATCAAAAACAGAGTACGGCTAGCTTGCGAAGCGCAGGCTAACCCCCGCATTGTGCAGTTCACCTGGACCTTGGGCAACATTACCTTATCGGACGAGATTGTGGATACCCGTAAGGCACACAGTGTCCTATCAGTTCCCAACAGCCCTGACTATTTTGGAACGTACTATTGCGTCGCCAATAACTCGGTTGGGATGTCAGCGCCGTGCTCATTGGACATTGCTGGCTGGGCTTCGGGTAAGTGCAAGCTAATTTTTCAAAATTTTTAACTGTATTGCAATTTATGCAAGAATGCGAGTGTTCGTTAATTCCTTCGGTTTTCATCTTCAATATTATGACCTAAGCAAATGTTTTATACATTCTGTCTGGTATAAAGCAACTACAGTCGAACCCGCTTAATTGTTCAGGAAATCTGCAATAAACCGGTTTATTCAATTATCCGGTCACAATTTCATATAAAAGTTCCATGCACAATTGGGCTTGCAAAATATGTGAATTTATCCGATTTGTGCAATTAAGCGGGTTCTACTGTACTAAAATTAGTAAATAAAACACAAACATTTTGTAATATTTTAAAATATGTAACATTTTATAAGCATCTAATGCAGGTTCATTCTGTCATTTGAGCAGTTGGTAATTATAATCAGACGATAAAGTCATAGGACACGAAAAAAAAAATAACGAAATTAACATATTCTTCAATATGACATATGCTATATCACTCAAACGAGTATTGATATCAAGCTCTTGCCAGAGTTCTACATCAGCAGCCGTCTATTAGCTAATTTGAAATCGTAATTTACTAAATTTGGGCGTGCCAAAGTTAGCGTCGTGTTAATAATAAACCTCAGCTCAATCATTTTTCCTTGGAGAACTGGTAAGCCTAACAAAATAGCAAGTGCAATTGTTTAGGACAAGAGATTTCGGGATACACCCTCTTTAAAATGCAATATGAAATGCGCGTTTCCACTATACACTTGTGAGTCCACCATCTGGAGATAGTACTGTAGCTTAGCTTGTGTGATTTGTTGTGCTTGTTAATTAACACAGCCTTTGTTTGATAAATAATGACGCGATTGTTAAGCAACGAACTGAATAGGACCTTTAATTCCGACAAAAATTGGAGCTTTTTTGGGTAAAGCAAACAGAGTGAAACAATTATTTTAATTCCTAGTAATTTTTGAAAGCTGCGAATTTCCACTGATGTTGTCGAAAATATAACATAGAACGATAAATTTGTGACAACAATATCAGACTAGCATTTTTTTTAAATCATTCATTTTTGCATTGTTTTCTATTAGTCTAAAGCATCTTTGCAAAATATAAATGCACATTGTAAAATATATTTTTGGAACCACATTTTGTGTAAGTTACTTGTAAGTAATTGTGTTTTTGGCCATATTATAGTAATAATCATCAGGTAATCAAATTGTATTTGTAACAGGTGTTTTTCCATTATTGTGTGCATCCCTTGTATTTGCAATAACTTTGCACTTAAAATACTTAAAACCCGTGCTGCATAATATTCCTGGAAACGTTTTATTCATATTGAATCGATTATTGTAAATGTATGGTGAAATATACAGCAATTCTCAGCAAAATAAATATTTGCATTACAATAACAATGTTTTGTTTCTGATTTAAGCGCATTTGTAAGAGGTTTAGAAATAGTGATTTTTTTCTGAATTTATACACTTTACAAGCCAGTTTGATGAAAGAAAAACCTGTAATGAAATTCAAAATATTTTTTTTATTATATAACTCTTATTCTGATATGCTTTTAATATTTCGCATACTAAGATATTATTTTTGGAGTTATTGAAATTTAAATCTAAATCAATATTTATTCCAACATTACTATTATTTCTTGTTTACTTGACTCATATGCTGATTTATACAACATTTATATGATCAAAATGCAGAAAGACTACAGTATTATTCTAATGTAAATATTCAAAATGTACCATTTTGTGCACAGGGGGAATGATAATTGTTTGTGTATTTTTCTGTAATGTTTATAATGAATCGACCAGTGTAACTTGTACAAACCATAAAAATTGGTTTAATTTCCTTTAACTTTAACTCAGAAATGTTCATTAATTATTTCTAATATTGACTAATATCCTAATATTCTATATAGTATTTCTAATATCATCCACACCAGTGCTTGCCACTTATTGGATCTGTGTTCATAGTTTAAATTAGCTTTAATTCAGCAAAGTTAATTTGGTCTTATTAATCAGTATTTTTATCTCTAGACTGGCAGCGCCTTCTAACAATCGAATTTGTAAACTATTTGGTGTCCTTAATAAGTAAGGCAAAGAGAATGGCGAGGAAACTTATTTTTCTGTGCAAAGTATACGGCTTGAAAAAAAATTAACCCAGTGTGGTAGATCTATTAGTGACTGAGGGGACATGGATAGAGGATTCAGTGGATGAGTAAGGTCTAAAAGATTGGGATAGAAGTTTCCAAGCTGGGCTGCTCAGATGCCAAAATTAAGAAACTAGTTAATGCCTGGTAAGGGAGAAAATGGAAGAAATGTTAACTAGACAAAAGACTTTCTACCAGTTGAATATTGAAATAGTCCAGGAGTCTATGACAACTCGCATAGCGTTGCCTTGCTATTCAACGCCAGTGCTGACTCTTGAAAACAATAAGCGAATAGATAAATTAAGATGGGTATAGCTAGAGGACAGTTGTGATTTGTGTGGTGAAGGGGTTAAGGAAATTCCACATGTATTTTCCACCAGAACAACTTCAGGTGTGTTAATATATTCTGCATGCAGGCTCTTACAAAACAGTCTAATTTAGTTATCGAACTTTCATAAGAGATAAAGTTCAGATTATGCAACACAACACAGGCTTTATGATAACGTAATCCTTGATCATTTTCAAGCAAATAGGCATGTTAAAGAAAATAAAGAAATTTGTAATGATTTAAATTAAAAACATGTAACCTAGACTAAAGACAATTTGATTTAATTTCATTTATTAATTGAAACGAATATACATGTATGTCTAAAATACATCGACGTTAAGATCCGTTAAACTTAAATGATTTTCAACTTGAATGCAAACCATCGGAACGAATTAACCACTTAAAGTTGAAAACGTAATGCTCATGGGCATTGAAAATGTTCTTCCGAAGAGTTTGAGATTTTAGGTTGTGGTCAGCAGCATGTCTCAACGGCGTTCTTCCTCGAGAATTCCTTGGAGCATCATAGCAGAGAATAGAAAATTCATTAAAAACCATGAAAGGCTGCTTGAACTCATTTAGAAGTTGATTGTAACGAAGTTTAAATAATTGACTTGAGCGCAAAAGAGGTTAACGAACGTTTCGTACCGTTGTGTTGCCTCGTTTGTAGTTTTCGAACTAGAAATGGGCATCGCTAGCAATGGCAATAATAAATAGTACGCCTCCATCCTGGAATTAATGGAGGACAAAATAGGTTCGGAACTAGATTGAGACAGGGAAGAGGATGGCGAAGGCAATCCCTGTTTTCAACGCAATCCCGCGAGATCTAGGCTAGGGCGCTTCCCACATAATCACAACCACGCCCTTCCTCGCTTTTAACAATTCATAGATAAAAAAACAAGGGGGCCGGGATATTTTATTGCTTCGAAATAAAATGAGCAATCAGTGAAATCTCCATTTCGAGAAGACAAAATGATCGCATCTAGGCTGATTTGCATATATATCTGCCATGGTAAACCATGCATAAAGTATGCGTGTCAACTTCTTTTGAAGTCGAGAATAACAATCAGCATACTAATGCGAAAAGATATCGGGCATGTTATGATGCTGCCATGGTTCCCTTTTTTCTTCCTTAATTCAGATGAGGTTGTTTTTTTTTCTCCACAAAAAGACTCGTGGAATTGCTTTTCAAAGCGACCTCTACAAGTTGGGCGAAAAGATGCGTGGTGCCTGATTCTAAATTTCCAAGAAAGTCATTTAACTAACGCCATTTTTTTTCTCCATATTCCCTTGAGGAAGTCATCGGAGTAAATTGATGCCTGATAATCTGACGGTTAACTTTGCTGCAGGTACAAGATTAGCTTCAAATGAAATTACTGGTGGATGACTGTTGACTTTTTTTTTATTATAAAGTTTTATACTTTTTATTCTGTTTGTAATCATTTTACAATCTGCTTGTGATTTTGGATTTTCATAAAAAATATTTTTCAAACAACATACGACAAAGCTAATGGTTACCATAGAACCGGTTATATCTCTACCATAGGAAATAAATGTCAATATAACAGCTTTGATAGAGATAAAGTGCTATAATAGTAAATCCCTCTAGTACATGTTAAATGTAGTTATTGTTTAGGAAGCAAATCAATTACATGTATGGTGGTTATATATTAGATGTACAGCAGATTGGCCTAAAAATCATTCAGTTTTTTACTAGTTTAAACCACAAATTCAGTATGTAACTTAACAATCTTGTGGAGTATTAGAAATAATGTTACTGTATTACTTGTAAAAAGGTAAGAGACGTTATCCAAGCTTATGAAAATTTATGTGATGTGTATGGTGAAGATGCCTTAGAACTACATGGCAGCATCAAAATTGGTTTTCTAAGTTTCGGTCTAGATATTTTGATGTTAAAGATGCAATCTAAGGAAAGCGTCCAGAATTGGAAAATCGCAAAGTACTGTTTCACCATGATAACACTATACGTATACCACATGCACTTTTGGTAACTCATCAATAATTGTTCCAACTTGGATGGGAATGGACACTTTTTTGTCGAAAATGATAAGAATTTTATTGAATGTTGCCTCAATGTTACCAAAAGAGATTCGAACGGAATAGACAATACATTAGACAGTTTGTGCCAGCCAAGGTCTTTATACATTACCTTAAGTTTAATGGCGGGAAGGGAAGAACCACGCATGTGCACTCATGACGTTCAATTAGATCATTGTGTAGTTCAATGCGTGGCAATTCCTTTCCTGACATTAAACTTGTGGTATGTATAAAGACGTTGGCTGGCACAAACTATCTATTGTTTAATAAAGCTTTTGTTTCGTACTTAAAACTCGCCTTCTATTTACATAATACAAATGCAATGACTTGTTTGGCCAACCCTGCTATACTAACAATGTTTACATCCATAAGAAGACAACTTCTATTTAAGAATAAGATGCATTGACATTACGTAATCTTTAAAACAATTTACCATTAATACATTAATCAACATTAGAATAGTTTACATCTTGTGCTTATGGAACTTGCTTGTTGGAAATAGCTGCATATATGCATAAATTACGTTTTCGTGCTAAACTGACAAAATGATGTTATTAATATTTGTCTTGCTATAAAATTCGAGCTTACTCTTCGCTCCAAACAATATAAACGTCAAGTGCATGCAGCACAAATGGAAATTCTTACTAGAACCCTTAAGTAATGTTACACTTTTAAAATAGGCGTTGAAGACAAGATTAAGAATTCTGGCAAGAACGTTATCACCTTGTTTGTTGCTAAATTCTCTCTTGGTGTTATCGGTTTCTTAAAATTGCGTTGCTTTTACTTTGAAAACAGAAACCCAAGGATGGCTGGAGAAGCTTGGAGATGATAACCTCCTCATGATTAGTGTGGTGGTGGGCGGGGTCACCGTTTTCGTCATCATCGTGTGCAGCGTCATCGTTCTCGTTGCCAGGAGACGGAAGGCACGTGGCAAATGTAAGTGGCTTTTCCCCTTTATTATCTCATCTTTGTTTTCCAAAGATAGACCTTCAGCGCGTAAATCCCTCAGAGGAAAAAAAAAAAGCGACTTTATGTTTATAAGCGCTTTTTTATAAGTTGGGAAAGGAATTAGCAAATGATATTTTAATAGTTCTTGCGGTTAGGGCAAACCAACAGTTTTCAGGCATTTGCATGCATGACGTACAGCACAGGATTGCAAAAGTAGGAAGTCAACGTTTTAGTAGACAGTGGAATAACCAGCTTATTTTAAACGCATATTGAAATTCGTCATTGGGATGTTTTAGAAAGTACGTACCTAATTTGATAGAACACGTTTAATTTATAACTTGGCTTGGGCATAAGCAAAAAATGACCTTTTTTAGTTTTCAGTAAGAAGGAAATGAGTATTATAGATTGAATGTATTATATATTTACTGCAATACCACAAACTCACATTACTACCTCCAGCAGAATTCTAAACGCATTTTGAAATTTGTCATTGGGATGTTTTAGAAAGTACATAACTAATTTGATAGAACACGTTTAATTTATAACTAGGCATGAACATAAACAGAAATTTCCATTTCTCGAGAGTTTTCGGTAAGAAGGAAATGAGTATTATAAATTCAATATTAAAATCGATTATCATTATTGTAGTATGAGTTTGTTGGGTGCAATGTGTGAAAGGTAAAAGACACCCTGACAATGATGTTGATAAGAAAAATGACAACAACTACAGAAAATCACTTGTTTAAAATGTAACACGATAGATGATTAAAATGAGTGTTAAAGGGCACGTGACCGCAAAAATAAAATTGGGCTGACATGCACTGATCAAGTGGGCCAGAGGATATTTCGAACTGTCAAAACAACACCACATGGAATGCAACAGAGGTGACGACCCTGGATCATGATCATTACTTTTAATAAAAGCCATTAAATGTTGTTTAAGACTCGATTAACAAAATTATGTTCAAAATGTGTATGTAATTAATTTACTAAAAACGAATTTTTAATTGTAATAAGGATTGGACATTTGCATTGCAAGCAGGATACGTTATATGCAATTGACATATCTAATATGCATTCATATTTCATGAAATAACCAAACAATATATATATCACTACAAAAAAGGTATGTACAGTATACTATTTACTGTATGCCATCATTCAACATTGTTATAATGTAGGGTTTGTAGGTACTACTTCGAATCATGTCTATTCACTACAACAGTGACATGGCACATTCACAATGACATGGAGTGATGATTTTTAGAGCATTGAAATGAACTTGATTTTTAGGTATTAATTATGATTTTTAAGAACAAGTTACCAGTAGCTGGAAATTGATGAATTTTCTGATTTGGGGCCTATTTCAAGAGAAAAATGAGTTTCGGATCCCTTGGATCCACCTCAGATTATTAACACAAAAAAAGACTAGTTAATGGCCAATGGATTTCCATCCATTTTCTGGTTCTGTCTATGGCTAGCACGGGGCTAAACTGAATTTATTTTCATGCAATTTCTGCTGCTCGGATGCTACGAAAGCGGCAACCCACTTTCTCTACGCATTTATTGCCGGTCAAACAGCAAATTTATTATCCTCTTCCTCATCAAAATTTGAGGAACGGCAGAGCGCCTCAATCCATCTTGCATCAGCACTCTACGAATGTCATCGACTGGATGATGCCCTGTGAAGAATGGGGTTATTTTCGGTTTAACAGGGTTTTTTCGCTTGACGCTATCGTGAAGCTGAAGATGCCCATAAACGAGAACCATGCAATAATTTTCGGACTTTTACGACGGGGATGTAAGAACTGTTGATTTAACCTGCAGATTACGCTTTATTTCATTTTTAATGGCACTTCTCCTTCTCATGTTCGTAGAAAAGTTCAGTCCGAGTCTGGTGATATCTTAATGGAGGATGCAAAGTATTTCGTCGTTGATATATTACTCTGGAGGGGGCTGTAGAGACCATTGTGAAGCGGGGATCTCCTTCAGCCAATTTGCGTTTTAAAGAGTCGAGATCAATTGATAGCCCCCGTAATATTTTTTATCATATATTTCATCCTTATTGGTCTCTTAATACTGTGTTTTGCCTCCAAGACCCGTTTTTGCTCATGAATTTTATTGATCCATCGACTTATAGACTGCATTTCGTATGGCAACGATTGCATTGATGTCCCGTCCTTTGTAAAGTTAAACTTGCTTCAAATGACAGCTAATGTTTCTTGCATCTCATCGCAAAAAATAATCTGTTGACCTATTCTGTCCGTAAAATTCTCGGATGTTTTGCCTTTGTATGTTTTAACATGCAAACTAAGTGGGTCTTGTTCGGAATAACGCTTAGATTCGATCTGTATATACTTGCAATGCATACGTTGCTAAGTGAAAGCGTAACGATGGACATGTGATTTTTTATCAAGAGGCAATTATTTCATTCTATTATCGAATGCTGAAGATGGCGTGTATTAATTTAAATTGAAACATCAATTAATTGAGCCAAATTTAAAATTGATAAAATACAATACAAATTAGGGAAATGTTAGTACAGTGGTACCTCGAGATACGAGTGCCCTAACATACGAGTTATTTGAGATACGAGCCGTCGAGCGAGCGAAA
>JAUJYV010002885.1:0-11353 GCA_033995625.1 Ophyiulus pilosus | reverse complement strand
TGAAGACAGTAATCGTACAAATACATATTTGCTTTGAGAATTGGACATGATACACGTGATAGATGGCATATCGTCCAAGGATTTAACTAGTGCATAACAGTCAAATGTTCGAAATTGGGGTTCTCATGCATGATGAGTAAGTGACGAACATATCAAAGATTACAGCTCTGATCTGATCGAATTGATGGATTTTTTCCGTGTCACTTCCTCCAGAACATACGTGCATCTGGATTTCTCTACAATCATCATTGCATGGTTTACTGAGTCTTACTCATGCCGAAATTTAATGCAGATCTCGTTGCAGACTATTTATTTTCGGATAATGTGTAGCCACGTGCCCGTTTTCAGTCGAAAACAAAGTCTTTTAATACGATGATGATTTGTTAGATCTACCATCTTTGATAGATGTAGAAGTTTAAATGCAGTACTTCTGTATGTGGTCGTTATATTACTCTTGTAAAATCACATGGACGAATTTGAATGTGTTAATAGTTATAACATCATTATTGCACGTGTTTTCAGTCCTCTTTAGTCTACACATTCTTAGGTGGAGATGCAGTTGTTGGGTGTGTAATTTAACGATCAATTGCGGGATATCCCTTTATGCAACTAAGGTTCGCCTCAGTACACCCGAATTCAAAGCAGTTTCAAAGGCTTTGCAATGGCGTGGTAACTTTTTCCAAATCCACCTTAATAGTGTTGTGAAAGCTTCCAAACTCCATATCCACTTGCATCAGTAAAGTCCTGCTCGTGCACCTGCAGAGGGCGATAATGAGCCATTACAACTCCAATATGAAATTCTCCAGGTAATTATGCAGACTTCCTTGAGGTACAACCGAAATTACCTCTTGTCTGCATGTCTAAAAATGGCCACCAGTCAAGGTTAGAAAATTGTACAAGGCTCTGGCGATGCGTGTCTTTTGTCCAAAATAAGGAACTGGTTGCAGTTGTTTGTTGCTCTTTTCTAAGGTGTTTGGTGGGTTTTTTCTCAGTCAATCTTATTAATCATTTTAGAAATGGAAAGATTGTGTACCGCTTTATTCCATTGAAGAATCAAAAAGTAGTTTGCGTACATTTATTTAACAGTGAATGTGCATTAATGACAGTGCTTAGTCGTTCCATTCTGGTGCACAACATGCTTAAAGGACTGACGATTTTTACATCCCAAACACATTGCCAAACTACAAATTGCTTTGGTATCTTATTTATTTTTTACTAGCACATGGCAGGTTTTTTGGTAAACGTCTACAAAAAATATACTTCTCTATTTGCAACAGTACATACTGTATATTTTTATTTTTAGCGTATTATCGAAACTTTTCTATGTTTATTTATATAAATGATTATAGTGCATGTTAAGTAAAATCGTGTTTGCAAATTTGTACTTCTTTCTCACTATCTTACATATGCCAGCTTTCAAATTTGTTCGCTGATGTGCGAAAATGGGATAAGCATTGATAATTTTTCAAACCTGGTGATAAACTAATCTGTGTATGCGAAGCGATCTTTAAAGCTTAAGTTTCGAAGCAATGTATTTAGGCCAGTTCACAAAGTGTTACCCTCATTTTAAGATCGCATGCGCGTATTAATAAATAACTTAACCTTATTATAAATGTTTGTGAAACTTGACTGCTTCAGCTGGCGAAAAAATGCTACAAAACTAAACATGAAGCATAGCTGCATGACCAAATATGACAATGCAGTTAGCACTCCTTAAGTGAAGATGAGGAACATATGCCCAGGTACTCGTTTTCTAAAGTTCTCAAGTGTAAAAGTTCTACTTATTCCAAAACACACTGTGAAGGTTATTTCTATTTTAAAATTTAGCAAATGTTTTAACTCTTTCTCTGGTGGAAAATTGACATTTTTTACAGGAAATAACCTTACTTAAGCATGATCTTTCTACAGGAATTTTTATAGCTTGTCAACAATGTATTGTTATCTTTGTACTCTTTTTCTCTGTGTGACAACAGCTAGACGGTAATTCAATGTATAGTTTGACTTTGGTTTATAATTTTCATTTTAATTGGTATGCTACTTGACTGCAGGATTTAATTTGCTAAATTTTAGGATTAACATGACATGGAGTAAGACTCATTGTGTTTCCTCAATGTCACTTTTCATTGCCACAATAAGGAACTTGTTTATGAGTCGCTCTTAGTCCTTAAATCAGAATAGAGGAAATAAAACTACTTTCCCCTCATTCGAATAATTCATAAGAATGGAAAAACAGCGGGCAAAGTGAGCATTGTTCATTCCTGCTTAAATATTTGAAGCGACATCATTATCCCAAATTGCTCTGCTTATTTCGAGTAAATGGCAATCCATTGACTATGTTGGGTTGGGAGGAATATATTTTCAATGCTTAGCTGCACACAGTTTCATGTACATGAACACACATAATATTAGTTGGCCAGCACGTTAAATTTTAATTGGAGTTAGGCCTACGAAACGTCTAACGCAAAGTAACATTACCATCCAAAATATCACACGTCGCAAGATAATCCTTCTTTCAAGCTTATTTCTATGTTGCCTAGGTCGGAGTTCATTGACTTGTAATGAACTGATTTGTAATGGTGGGGTTGGCATGTAGTACTGCCATTAATTCTTAAGCTGTTCGTTGAAATGTTGAAAAAAATATAATGTCAAAACAGAACATAAATAATTTAAGGCTACAACTTATACTTGCTTTTCGAAATCTTTTAAGCGTAACAAAGATTTTGAATTGATGTCTGGAATTTTTTATTTCACTAAAATTCCAAATATTAATTAATCAGATAAGAAATTCGTTATTTCTGATAAATATTATGATGAATTCCCCTTCATTGCCTTTATATGTTCAACTTTCCTGTAATTTTTTTACTACCCCCTTAACCGTTGTGAATTTTGCAATAATAGCAAAAATGCAAGCAAGCAACCGATTAAAAAGTAAAGAAATGTGTGAAAACAGCTATATGTTTTGTATACATTCAGGGTTTAAGAAAAAATATTGTGGTCAAGGATTTCTCCTTGCATGACAACAATCTAAAATGTAATGAGGCGAAGAAATATTGCACTGTTATCCTTGTGAAAGGTATTTTTGCATTTTGTTTTCGCAATTAAATATAATTTCGTGCGACTCTTAGGCCATGTATTCGAGATATAAACACGGTGAAATAAAGCTTTCGTTTCCTGTCCTGCAAAAAAGGGTTAATTTGGAGTGGCCAAGTTCCTCGCAACAATAGATTGTTGGACTGTCTTATAATTTATAAACTTGTGTATATAATCTGGTGAGGCTTTAGGCTTGAATTATATCAAAATGAAAGTGGGTATCTACCCCACCAATGAATGTGGAATGTTGAGCTTCATTGTTTTAAAAATAAAAAAAGTTAAAATGGACATCCACTTGTAATAACTATAAGGGACTGAGATTAATAAGGAAATCCTGGAATTGTGTTCACAGCACTGGAACACATTACCTTAACCGAAATTGCAAACCGCAACATCAATTTCACACTTTTGGTTAGAGTTTGCAAAATTAAAAAAAAATATATTTGATATATATGTAGGTGATAGCCTTTTGCATGGCTGCGCAATGTATTATTGCATGTGCATTGAAATATAGTTCCTACAGTAGGACCTGCATGGTGATTTATTGACGACCCTCACATCACGTAACGTTATCAAGTTCATCTGCAAATATTTCTCATTTCCATTCTATAAATGTTTGCAAACTGGGAGTTTCGCATAACAAGCCTGTTGAATGATAGTAACGGCTAGGACAGCTAGGGCAATGACATTGGATAAACAGGGGGTGCCAGATTATATTTGCATATTTAATGGTGATAGATAAGTTGCAGTGGGTGAAGGAATTCCCACAATCAAAATGCTGTGTGATTGATGAAAGATATCCTGTTTGCTTTCTTCAGGACAATGATTCTGAGAATAATTTAAAATGTAACATATAACCGCTAGGCGTTTTATATACCACCAAACTGGTAATATAAAAATATTTTGTTAAAAAGATTCGAAAAATGTTTAAAATTCTTTAACAAGCAAATTGACTGGTTTGAGTATAATGTCTTGCAGTAATGGCCTTTGTCGACTTGCTTTTAAATTTAAAATTACTTCAGGTGTGGAAAGAACTTAAACCATTAGAATGGTCTCTTTGCCATTCGCGAGAACATTATACTGTACATTACACACCTTCCCAGGTTCATAAAATGTAGTGTTGAGGACAACTGACAAGATCTGATATCCCTGCAGAACTTCCTTTTTATAGAAAAGGTGTATCAGCAAAACATGTTAGAGTTGTTGGCATGAACCACCCAGCAAAAAAATTGAAAATAATTATTCTAGACACGATTCTGCCAACTCCTCTTCTGGTACAGGCTGTTGAAATGGGCAGTGCGTCTCCTAACGGTTGTACTAACTGCACCCTAGGGCTCTGAAGATTACATAAATTTGGGAAATGCATCGGAGGGCGAAAGCGTTGGGTGGAAAACTTTCATTAAAAGCAGTTCAATGACCAAATTGTTTTTGCAGCTCACCCCCATATGCAATTCCTCTGTTATTGTAGTTCCTGTACATGGCAATGCTGAATTTACAATGTCCTCGACTTCTCCCCACTTCCGAATTGTGACGTAAAGGTCAACCGGACTACTGCGTCACATTATGAGTCAACTGGTTGAAGCATCGTCCACCGAGGTCAACCTGAGAAGTGCTTCTGGGGAAGGCTACTGGACAAATGCAAAATACCGGAATATTTTTTTTTGAAAAGGCGGAAGCCAGTTTTACGGTACCTGATAATCAATTGATAAAGCTCTTTTCGATTTTTCTTTCATTAAAATATCAGTTTTGGATTTGTACCCTAAAAAGAATTTCTTTGTGTCAACATTGGAAACATTAAAAAAATGTAATATCGTTGATAGTACTAATTAAAGATGCAGTCAAACTTGCATGTCCATATTTTGTAATTCGAGATAAGTCCTTAAATGATAATTGAGCAAATAACTTTTCCTTGTACGAATAATGCATACAAATAATCTCTCTAAGAACAGAAGAAGGAAAAAAAGCAGATAGTACATTTTTGAACATGATTATATACATTATGATTTTCCTTAACTTACTGAAGGATAAGAATATAATTATACAATTTCTTTTATTTTTAAATTTAAGGATTATCAATGTAAAGATATAATTTATCCTACTAAACAGCTTCTCTGCAAATTTGGTATAGTACTAATGTTTCTTAGTTACAAATTACAGAGATTTTGAATGTCAAGTGAGCCACACTGGCCTCATGATCTCATAACTATTAAAATGTTATACTCAATCTACTGAACCTAATATTATAGATGTATTTGTAATTCAATTACGTATTTTCTTTGAACAAAACAGCTTTATATATCAAAATGACATTGAAAGTGAAATTGAATGTGTCACTTCAAAATGGAAACGCAAGACAACTAACATAGCCTTGTAGTGATTACTTTTAGTGAGTATTGATAACTTTAATTTCATGCAAAAACCTAGTTAAGTACTTGTTAGGTAACTGTTTCGAGGCACTTAGTGCTAGACTCAATCGACAATGACTGCATGCAAATCAGTAGATAAAGGTTGACTTTATTTCATATTTAGTGCAGTGTTTAATCGAATACATGTTGTGATCACAAGCTGTACGTGATATAAGACCACGTCCAATTTTGAAACTTCTGAAACTTTGCTACATCATGTAGTCTACACGTATCAGCTGAGAGACAGCTTACGCAAGTGAGGGAATCTCACTTAAACACAGCAATTACATGTATGTGCCAACGATGTCTTATGAAACCCGAACAAAATTACCTCAACTTGGCAACTGTTTCGCCCATGCCATAGACAGGATAATGTTTGTATTACTATCGCCCATAAATTTCGAAACAATGCAAAAATTACAGGGTGCCCCACCCGGCGTTTCCACATATTCTTGCACGTATTAAATCCCCAAAACGGGAAGCGTAATCGGGTACTAAAAAGTTGGCAATTGCATGTTTGACTATAACAGAAACTTTGAAACTTCCTGGTTTGGTTACGAGTTTGTACTCATTTTGCGTTTCCCCTCAAACAACGTCCACATTTGCGCGGCGATGTCAAAAGGTCACAGAGTTGAGGAAGTTAAAGCGCTTGATCTTGTTGATATCGCTTTTGACTAGTCTGCACTTAGGTTTTGAAAATTAAGTATACCTAAATATAATTCGGACTCTTTGTGGTATCCGGATTAACGAAGTAAAGTCAGTAAAAACGTAGTCAAGTGATCGAAGGATATGTGCTCAAAGATATTGCTAATCCAACATGTTTTTATAGTTGGCCCTTTCTTATAACGTGTAGTTACTTACATTTTTACTCAACTGATTGCAAACTACATGTTTAAAAATGATTAAGCGATCGGATAAGTCTTAATTAAACATGTACACTGTTTAGCTAGGAAGTCTCCAAGGTTTATGACGAATACCAACTTCCGAATAATATAATCTGAGATTAGAATCAACTTTATAACTGTGAAACCAATGAAAATGTGATTCGTACTCAAATGTGAAATTACACTCGTGGAATTACATGTGCGATGCAAAACAGTGGTAATTTAACGATTATTTGGTTAACTCTACATTTTACACTGTAGGTAAAGGCATTTTACATGTTTGATAAATGTTCAATTAAATTGCCACAAAACGGCATATTATGTATAGTACAAGTACTTATGTCACTTTAAAGTGACTATAAATTGTTCTTCAGGGTTCAAATTTATACATTTACTCGTAAGTTGTAAAGTTTCGTAAAAAGTAACTAGTTAAGTTTCGTTAAACGGTTAACCAATGTTTTTGATAACAGAAGCTTTATAGAGTATTTCATTTATTATCTTAAGGGTAAATTAGTTTAAACATGCAATTTAAAACTCACATTAAAATATGCATGCTAATAATTCATGTGTTATCTCATTACCATCGGTCTGACTACTCTAATGAAGTGCTTATTCGGATTAGCGAGGTTCTGTGGCGTAGTATTTAAGGTTTTGCATTTTTTTACGTTCTAATTAGGAAACAGTGTGTGCAAACCAAGAATATGCATGTACAATTTTGGTATTATATCGATTTATGCCGACGGGGTTGTTTACAACAGTTTTGCTGCGCAGTAAGGCGTAATTCGTTGTTCCCAAATGTTTTATGCATGAGCTTACTCGATTTTCATCCTAGTTTTCTTAAATGGCCTATGACCCCCCCGCCGCATTATTATTCCACCCCCTTGCACCCAGGGAATGCTTGCCCCAGTCTGCACCTCTATGCAGTTTTCCTACCATAAATGGCACGATCTGCCACCCACGCATTCGGCAGCAGTGGGGTTTTTTCGTGTGAGACTACACCCAGAACCAATCGGAACATCAGAAAAAATAATTTGCTAAAGTAGTCCTAGAATTAGTGGCAAGATTGGCAAATTTATTGCTGGAATAACTGAGTTTATGAGCGATAACACCCTACTCTCAAAACATGCTGCTTTGAAACATATATAGGAAAGCTTATGACGAAATTTGACATTGTTTTGATAATTCCTCAACCCTTTGCCAAATGAAAACATTGTAGTGATTGTTTTATGAAAAAAATTCACGTTTTTTGCACGTGACCACCATTAGTGCTGTCCGTGAATTAAAACTGGTTAAATTTAATAAATGATAATATGACATTAGATTAAGATTAAGGCATTCATGAAGACACTAGGAGGACCTATGCAATCAGCCATCGAGTCTAATGTGAAATATTTGAAAAGTCGTAAATATTTTGGCAATTCGCCATGATGCATTTTATTTTATAATAAACAATACGTTATTAGTTTGCCAAGTTTATAAACTTAATAAAAAGGTGTTGCTGCAGAATTCCATGACACTAAAAAAACGACCTTCGTACTAACTTTAGTCAAACACTAGACACGCCTTACATGGGCAGATGCGACATATGTCCAACACTCATCCCACACTTGACCAGGACAGGCGTAGACGTAATTATTTTTCAAGTATCCCTACAGACTTGGGGATGTTAAAGTATGATATAACAGAATTTGTCCTTCTGCCAGTCATAACTGGGAGTTGGTAATTTTGGCTAGCCAATGCGTTGTGATAACTTAATACAAATATTTACTGTGTTATTTATTAATTTATTTATAAATAGTGTCCTTCGGTATTGAACAGTGTCACCTACTCAACAAGGTGTGATTTCTTCATTTATACTAAACATATTAATTTCGCAAACGACTAGTGAATTCATAGCATTTATTGGGTTTGGGGATTATTTTATCACATTTTTGAAATAACAATTATTTCCCTTACATAAAATTGAACCATTTTTGGACGACAAATTTGGAAAATCTGAACTGGAATTGCTTTTGTTAACGAAACAAGTAGATTTTGCTTCTGCAAATCAACCCAAAATAAAATAATTTGAGTAAAATCGTTATTTGGAACTTAATGTGTGCAAACTTATCAGGTACTTACAGGCTTTAAGTATTTCAAGCTTTGAAGGATTAATTGTTTCCTAAATAAAATACCGATCTTTATTATTTATTCCACAATTGGTTTTTAAACACAACCTTGATTTCCTCATAATTCTTATGTGTTGATAAACATTTTCCAAAAAATATTCTTTTACTTTTCAGGACTGATAGCATAAGAAATTGTTTTCTATAAACATTGTTGTGTATTTCACAGTGTTTTTTAAAAACTTTTGATAGTATCACCACTTATTTCGAGCTAGTCTGTCCCTCAGAAGCAACAAATCTCACTTATCAATCTAATAAAATTGTTATCATTTCAATAGAAACAGACTTACCCATTCTATAGCTTTGATAATCCCAGGCACAGATTTGAAGTACCAAATGTTGATCTGAAGACCATCGAAATTCACAGCCCCCTTCTTGCTGGCGTTGGCATTTTGAGGGGCATCGTCGGGCACCACCGTGGTACCTGGTGCTGACCCGTTATCGTTGTTGATGATGTCTGCCATGATGCAAACGGCCCTTTAAAGCCAAAATATCCAAGATTTGTCTGGCCAAAAATGCTCCACAAGCACGCAATTTCGATTTCAGTTTGAGCAGGAAAAACGTTGAGAAATAGTAGAAACTTCCGTAGGCCGTGCTATTGCTGCCTGTTCAGGGTCGAAAACAAACCCCGGAATGCTGCAAAAATCCTAGTGAAGACCTTCAGGAAGAAAACACCCTACGAAATTTCTCACCTGGTCCACCTTCAGTTGCAGGTAACGAAATGGCGAGGTGTAGCCTGTTGGCTGCCTCCTAGTACTCGTTTCGAGGGTAGAGTTTTGTACTGAAAAGGTTCGCATATTATAAGCTTGTGACGTCACGTGAGCGTGACAATTAAAAACAATGCCGACGCATAATTGGATTTAGACTGCGTGCAAGCAGATATGCGTTGTGCGGCATAAATTTGTGCAAATATCGGTTGTGGTCAGTTTCTGCCTATAATGCACTAGTGCATTGGGCCAATGAATCAAAAACATGTGTCCCTGCATGCACAAGAGTCATTACTGAAAACTCTTTGCATACTCATCCATGCCACCTTCCTGCCTCATTGCATGTAGAAGTCATGTTCCACACCCATTTCACATCTAATCTGGTGCTCATCTGGTTCAAAACATCTGAAAATTTAATGGTTTCGTGATAATCAACTCTTATTTTTCAATTTTTTATTAGGTCTGTAGAAGCATATGTATATTGAAAATATGTCAGCAATATTGGATTGTAGTTAATAGTTGCATGGCTCCATATTTGAGGACCTGTTTTTATGAAGTGCCCCCTATCGGTATAAACATGTTTATGTTATAAGCAGATATATGGCATGACTTGGAACTGAGGGTAGAAATATGTCCTCGGGCTCCCCCTTGACCGAACGCAAGGAAAAATGCAGAGTTTGCAGTTTTGCCTCCTAGCAATGCGCATTCCTCCGTCTACACATACCTCTGCACGGACGGATTATACGGATGAACGGTGTGGAGGCAACTTAGTAGGAACGATAGAGAGCAGGTTTCAAGACAGAGCAACCTCAGAACTGTCCTCAGTCCGCTGATGAGAGAAATGACAAGTTTCATCCTGCAGAATCTTTTAAAATTCTGCCAAACTTGACTTTTGTGGAATTTTTAGATAACGCTTGTACTGTTGTCTGAACTGTTGATGCACTTGTAGAATCGTTCAGGCCATGTTTTGTATGGTTTGCAGCAATGCAATATGCAGTGCTAACTGTCTCTGTAATGATGGACATTAACTATTCCCAACTCCAACTTGACATTTGGACTTTTTGTTCTATGACCATTCTTCAATGTCCTCGTAACTGTTGGCGAAATTAATTCTGCCAACGTATTTTCCAACGCCATTTGCACCGCTGGTTTCAAAATATATGGTGTTTCCTGTTGGAGGAGGTACGAAAGGTTGATTGGCCACCATTCTGGTAATAATGTGGGGATTGAAACCACCCATGGCAGATCTGGATCCTCCGGGTCTAGCCATGACTTGGTAGCCTTCGCCATCGTGGATTTCCCTTATGCGAATGGGTGCTGATGAAGTCATACCGGTTGTCCAGTATCTGGTCAAGGGCATTGATACAGGAGGGATGCCGTACCATGGGACCAATGAAGTTTCCCCATCTTCTCTGGGATCGACTGAGAAACCGTCGACGTATTCATCATCGCTGGTGGATAACAAATTAAAATATTAAGTTAGTGGCAATAGCCGTTAAATTTCCGGTGACAATTTATCGGTTGAACGATTTCTTTTGTTGTTTCAAACGGTTCGCTTCTATAGGCTACTTATTGGCTCTTAATTACTAATAACTAAATCGTTCTGGGGAATATATTAGCTAGATAATAGGCAATTCTAGCAGGTTTAATAGCAGGTTTTAAATGGATGTTGTTGACAAGAAACCAGAATTTGAGGCACTGTCTTAAGCAATGTCTTTAAGCGTGCAAATTTCACCATCAGCAAGAAAATAATATCTGTACTTACGTATCAATAGATTCCTGCTTCTTTATATCTGCAAAACATGATTAATGGTCAGTGCCTTGCAAAAAGGATGTTCATTTATACAGTAATTATTCCAAAATTACCTTTTTGTTGTGAACGTTTGTGCTTTATGTAGTACATGACTAAACATATAATCAGTATCACGGTTAAAGTCCCTGTTAATCCGTAGGCAACTAGATAATGTATATTGTCTGAAATATCTAAGTCTTGGGAAAGATTCATACCTATACTTAAAAATCATTTGTCACCTGTTATATTTTGGATTTTATGAAAACTACATTTTGTTGTTGTTTTTAGTAAAGAAAGGTGTTCATTACCG
>JAUJYV010002884.1:0-11354 GCA_033995625.1 Ophyiulus pilosus | reverse complement strand
TTTTTTTTGTTGTTATTATTTTTCAATACTACAGATTTAAATATCATGGAAAATGATTCGCTCATTCGTTATAATATGAAGTTCAACAATACAATGGTTGCCATATTTATAACCGCAGGAAATTGCTAAGACCCAGATTAAACCGGGAACCATGGATGCTGATTTCTGTATTGATACCCAGTGACCACAATGACCCTTCAAACATTTTTCAGTAGATATTTTTGCTCATTGCCTAGCTACTTTTTTAGGCTACAGTACTTCTCCATACAATTCTTTCGACGATCAATAAAAGCAAGAGGTCGTTTTTTTTTTAAAGAAAAATAGACAGCATTATATTCCAATAAATTTCAATGGAGTTAAAATAGATAAAAACCTATTTCTGTCGTAAATTTCTTCACCGCCTATTTGTAAATTCTAAAGAATAATGGTAATTTGAATCTTAAGAAAAATAGACTAAGCGTGTCTTTAAAATCCCTCAACGGTGAAGAGATTCGTAAGGGGGAAATATCCACGAAAATCCAAAGTTGCCGAACAGGGCTTTATTCTTTTCGTAAATTTCACGAAAGTACATGCATGAAAAGCCAGTAAATCCATTTTGATTTAAAACCTTTTCAAGCCGAGTCGCAATTTTACTCTCCTAGATAAACCCAGAAATACGCACCCTTGCTCTTTCAAATTAAAATATATGGTTGGTGGGGTTGGGTGCATCTCGTCGAAAAATGCATTAAAAATCCCATTTTGGGTTTATACTGCGTCTATTGCTGAGAATATTGGGTCACGTGAATATCGTAGAGAATCTCGCAATTAAAAGGCATTTGTTCGTAGTCGTAACGTGGAGCAATTTAGTTGTTCAGTTCTATAGAAATACGCGTGTTTGCTAATTAAATTTATTTAACAACTCCCAATGGCCAGTTATATGGTCTTAAGGGACTAGGAAATCCAGCGGTCAGGATAATCAAATCCATCAAATCCGGGTTGTTTTTTTTTCCTCCAAAACTTTCCAAGTCCTCTGTGAACATCAGTGCATATCATTTCAGTGGTTTCGTTCGACATGTCCAAGTTTTCAAAATGATTAAGTATCCAAGAAGTTGAATTTTATGAAAAAATGCAGCTGATGATGTAGATTGTATTTACTTTCTAAATATAGGCTTGAACATGCCAGATCGATATCGACTTAACCGCTTTTTCGGATTTGACGAAGGCTGGCAAATGTGTGAACTTGGTGCGAGGAAACTCAAGACAATTTCACAGCATTTTCTTCTGAAAATTAACTTCCAATTTTTCCATGTACGTAATTTTCAAGATTTTTCATATAGAGGAGACAATGAACAGATGGGGTCTTTATTTGCGAACAATGCACGTTTATTTTCAAAAACAGCCCCTGATGCCACCCAACAAAATACTTTAGTTTTACCCTTAATTGGGCATGTAATTAAATTTGTATAAAGTCTACATTTTTATTCATATAAGCAAAGTTGAGATCGACTGAACCACTGTTGCATTTTGCCTTTATTAAGGACAATGTTTTAAAAATTCTTAAGAAATGGTTTGAGGAAATAGTTTATATTAATTGCCAATGGCTTTATTCAACAAAATTATGTTTTATATTATAACAGATGACTATGGGGTAAAAATAGATCTTAAAATACATTGTAGCCTGCCATTTCAAATATAATGTATTTATAGATAAATATCACAAAGCGTTATTCGTTTTTCTTTGTTACACGTACATGTGTTTTAAAACTGATGTGGTGATGTAAAACTAGCCTTGACCCAGGAGGCAATACCTCCCCTGCCTTGCGTTTTTTGGCACCCTGCATAGAATTTTGCCTGTGCATGGATTTTTACTGTTTAACGCCATGGACATATTTTTATTTCAAATTTGTTTTGATGTATTAGGGTTAGAACAGAAAGAAGGGTATTACCCTCATATAGCGATCCTATTTTTCAACTATTCAAACAGCATCTACTGACAGACAAAAAAACATAAAACAACAGACGTCTTAAACCCCCCTTCAACTAGAAAATGGTGACCAAAAATAAAATCCTAATCAGATCAATGTCGTGTAAGGATTTTTAATGGCTTCCTCAGCAGGAGATGAAATTCCTCAGAAATTCATGACGTCGTAAATATTAATTCACGGCTTCTAGTTGTGAAGTATTTATTTGATAATTTATATATCGTCACTTAATCAGCCATAAAAAAAACTCTTGAGGGTCCCCTTTGTCAGCACTCTAAAGAATTTGAACTTTATGAAATTTTCGCCTTTTTTATTGGCATTGATGAGGGATGAAATAGATTTGACGGCTTTGCATGTTGATAGTTTTGGCAGTTTGGCAAATGTGCGGAAATAAACTGACCAACTTCATCCATGTATGACATTTCCATCAATACAATTCCACAAGAGCACATGGCACTTGTACCATCGTTATGATGTGAATAAACTTAAACACCACAGGATGTAACTGTTAAACATAGGTAAATATTTTTTGACTGAGGGAAATGGAGATTGTAAGAGCTTTTGGAGAGGGATGCTCATGATTGATCGCTTATGGAAGAACTTAGGCTCGAACTAATAATCAACACCAAACAGTAGTGTGCTTGTTTCGCTTGTATAGCGTCGTGGATACACATTATAGAGTGCAGCAAGAGTGCACTAAGACCTATGCAGTTCTAAATGAACATTTACTCTCCATGCGTTAAGCACTACTTGAGTTATAACGATTCTGTATAAGAGATGTATTTGTGTTGCATGCTCCTTCAGTTGAATAACCGAAACACGCTATTTTGAGTTATAGATAAACAGTTTTTCGAAGCTGGGCAACGAAAAATGTAGTGCATTTATGCAATGGATGCTACTTAATTTAGCGCAGAACTACTAGGTCAACCGTTTCGATTAACTTTATCACTCTTAGTGTCACTATTTCCCATGCTTCTCAATTAAGCTAATTAGGCTAAACACTGTTACAAAGGTTGTTTGTGGTTATAAAACTTTAATGTTGTATGAAGTTATGAGAGTGGAAGCAGACATGGTTTTGAATCATGTCGTAAGAGCAATCATGTGCCGAAAAGGAGTATAGGTTTCACTCTGTCTTATGTTTCTTTAAATTTTCAATTACTCAGCAACAGATAAGCGGATTACATCCTCATCAATGCTGATTCTTCTGCTCAACAACTAATCCCAGATGCTTTTTGATATGAAAAATAAAAGATTGTCCTTATTCAATTTTCAATCTCTAGCAGAGGAGCATCTCTACATAACACGGCTCGGATTTCTCTTTTCATTTGTTTGGCGATATATTTTTCTGGGCCTGGTTCACTTATTTTCTAGTTGAAATCAATTTGGTGTTTGTCAGGCAATCCATGTACCGTAAACTTTTTTTTCTCTTCAATCTCGCTATCAAAGGAAGCGTTTCTACTAATACAATCGGTGACAACAATCGTGATTCAAATGCATTATTTTGGATGCTTGATGAATTTGTACAAAAGGGAAAGCATTCAGTCAATGGCCTACCTATTGACATTTAATGATCGGTAGCCAGATTCTCGATTTTGCAAATTACGTTGCTTATGGAGATTATGTTAACCACTTCATAAAACTGTATAAGCTTGGTGGTTACTGTCAATTCGATACCTCATCATTTGACACCCATTGCGAAATTGCAATAACATCGAGAATCTCACTCCAGGATTTCTGTTTCGAGAATCCCATAGGGATTTCGTTAATATCTCTCGCCATGTGTTAGTTTCGAGCGCAATTTTGTGTATACTTAATTATGCATGGCATAATAAAGTGAAGTTTAAAACGAGAACGTTACCAGAGCTCGATAATGCAGCAATTCAAAAACAATTGAAACAAGCTGTTTACCAGAGGCAGTGGAATTGAATGTTAACACTGCCGTCAAAATAAATTAATTTTGGGTCAGTTGCATTTCGGATTTGCAGAGCTGCCTAGTTGCCAAGCTTTAAAGTTGATGGTATTATTGTAAACGTCCAAAACGAGTTTTTTTCCTCTCTCTTAATTGTAAGGAGCTTGTTTTTTTACATTTTTTCCCAAACCCAATGTGGTGTACAGATGTGTGAAACAAGTGCCGTTATAGGCGGTATTTTTTTAGCGAGAATCTGGTTGAAAAACTATGGGAATTTTAGATTTCTACAGAATGCAAATATATCGTTTACACCAATTTAAAAAGCAGTATTTTGTTAAAACTTTTCATGCATTTCGTGCACAAAACTAGTTTTGTATATCAGAAAATTTGACATCACCTGTCTGGCATGAAATAAACGTAAAACTTAATTATGGCTCGACAGGATTAGCAATTTCTTTCCAACTCAACTTGTTAATAAGATTACATAAACAATTCTGTGCCAAGTATCGATACAAGAAACGGGTTTTCCGCATGAAAAAAAAAAGATAATTTTCATGGGGTGAAAAATATGAAAACTTGCATTTGAAGATGACTGATGAGTTTCCAAGATCAACAATTTTGAGTTTAAGAAATTTATTTTCACGTCATTCGACATCATGGTTTTTACTTAATTATAGGCTGATCGCAAATAAGCCGCGATTTCTTCCTCAACTTAATGACCAAGCACCGATTAGTGTTCTAAGCTTTAAAAATCAGATTTTATTCTTATTAAAACAATATTTTAACATTTATTGGAATTGAAACGTTCAAATACATTACTACACAGACGATACAGGAAACGAACAGACAACTTTTGTCAAAATAAAAAAAAGTTTACCTCGTTAAAAATATATCTGTAACAAAGCTAACTCATTTCGTAATTATCTTTGATTATAGTCTATTTTAATTACCGAAACAATTAGCAAAATTTTGAACATTCGTCCATTAACCTGTTTTTTTTCTCTATCGAGACGAAATTGATTTCATATATAAAAAAAATGTATTAGTTGTTCGGTGAATTAAAAAAATCTTAATGGCCGGATGTGCTGGTTTCCGTTTAATCATTGATTAATAAAGTATTAATACTAACAACATTCCAATAGGTATGCCCTTAATGATGAGATTGATGTTAGTGGCTATTTTAATGTATTTAACAAGATTTGGTGCAACGCCAAACGCTGCTAGAAAACCGATATAAAACACCCTGATTGACGATTAAAATCGAGCGAGGGCTTGGCCACCATTAATCTTCTTAGACCAGAAAAAAAAACAGATCAAAAACATCTGATTTTATTGACAAAAGATAAAGCTGTCGTCCAGTGAATTTTAAAAGAACGAAAAACTTTGATGGTGTGGTGCTATTTTTCCTTTTTTTGCTAGTGTGGCAGGATTTTGATTAAACAGTTTTTCGCATGTTATGTAACGGATCTTGGTGCAACCGGTATAAGAAAGTGGTGTCTTGGCAGCACATATATATATATATATCTTACATGCTCTGGCTTACAAAAATGCATCGTGTAATTTGGCCGCAAAGTCGTGCTCGACTCTTGTTGGCACCAATATCAAAAATTCGATTTGAAGACTGCTATTGTCAAACACGAAATTCCTGCTATATTTAAAAATTCTTGACGCCAGCTCTAATGGGCAACTCTTAAGCCCACCTCAAAAATAGCACAGCAACTATAGCTAGAGTCGAAAAATAGTGTACTAAAAGTGGGACAACGTACATTTGAAATGGAGGCAGGGGCGTACACCCGAAATTGAATTCCCTTTTGTGCGAATGATTGGAGGCAAATATAGGCTTTATATTGGTTTGTACACAATATTAGAATCGAATAGAGACGCATTTTCACAAAATTGCTTTGCCACTGAAAAAAAAGCAGCTGCTGTTGAACAATTTTTGAACCAAAAAAAAGTTCCGATTCGAGTAGGTTTTTGCTTCTGACGGATATTAAGATTTTCTCCTAGATTTATAGTCAATATATTATGGCTCCTCTGCGTTTGCAACCTATATTCTAAAATAATATGCATCGGAGCAGACGCAACCCACAAGCAAAATACTGTAATCTTGTATGCAAAACCGCTTCATTTTGCTGCATATCAAATCTGACAGGTTCAGATAGCACGACCAAAATGCAGCTCCAACAAATTTTTTTAAGGTAATGCAGAGCCATCTGTGGTCACAGTCAAAAGTTCGGATATTGGCATATCTAGGAATGAACATTAAAAATGATTTATTTCATGTTATCTTGTTTCGATTGGTTTTAATAGTTTTATAATTCATTCGGTTCTCCCCTTTGGCATCTATAAAAATTCGACACCACTGTCTAATGCGGCCACAGTCTGGGTGGCATCAGCATGTGATGGCATTTGATGTACTAGTTAACAGAAACAACGACCTCTAATGAGGTCCAGCTCAGGATGGGAACAAAATTGGACATATTCCACGACAATTTTGAACAAGACAGTGTGAATGAATAATCAATATTATATAATCGCATATTAGCCTTCTAAGTTTGAGCAATTGCTTTTCAAGTATGAAAACCAAATGCACTTCATCCATATATATTTATGTCCAAAGTTAAAAGTTTTACCTTACATTACCCCATCACAAACATAGCCCAGCCAATGTCAAGCACTGCTGCGATTCATCACATTTGAGAGCCAGAAAAAGAAGTTGGCACTGCCATTGTCAGTTCTTGACGTCACATCCCATAGTCAAGGATCTCGGAACATCTGCAGTGACATTGCGGAGATTGGTTTGGGGGGAAAGGGGAGGTATTGAATCTGAATATGGTAGCAAACCCCTAAGTATAGTTGATCCTGACCAAGTATATAGTTTCCATTTAACCTTTATCTTCAGTTCCCTTTCTTTGCGCTAGGTGGCGCTGCATGGTCGCTCCCATTTCTATAGGACGCAGGAATTGTGCATCTCGGCAGAAACACACCTGTTGATTGCCGCAGAAAAAGTATGTGTGCAGAAAATGCAGTTTTAAGCCCCCCGCATGGACGCTTTTCCACGCTTTTCGCTCGCGGGAATGGGACGCGCGAGTGCTCTTCCAATTTCACATTGAAAAATCGTCTGAACGTGTCATAATTTCATGATAAATCCGTGGCTGAAAGCAGTGCCTGGCGCATTTCTGTCGTGTCTAGATAGCGCTTTATCCCCGGCTGTAATTCTTCCTTGAATATCCATCCCAGCACCGGTGTAAAAACGCGTGTGCCAGTCAGGTCAGAACATGACACGTACATTGGCATTCCCTTCTCCCTCGCACGTCTAATGTGTCCATATTCAAAGCAATTTTATAAAAGACGAGTGAAGCGGAGACATATAATTTTTCTGGGAGCCAACTGAACAGACAACGCGAATGGGGGATCTCCATTTCTGAGGGTGTGCACATGAAGGAATATATAGACGAGCAGAAAGATGTAAAGGAGTTGAAACATACGATAGAAATCGACGAACGATAGCAGTTTCTTCTCATGCATGCACATTACATTAGAGTCCGTAGCTCCAGTTTTTCCTGACAACAGCCTCTTTGGCTGGGGGAAAACCGTTCGATTTCAGAAAACGTCTTAGCGAAGTCCTTACACCGACAGAATGTGTACATGTGCTGCTGCAAGAAGAAGAAAGGCTTTTTTTTTGTGCCAAATCTCTGCCCATGCTTTTGCCATTCTCTTCTACGTGGCAAGATTTTTAATATAATCACTGCTATATAGGGCTCGCAATTGTGTCTGAAATTTGTTTTATAGCGGTCTCGTCTAATAATGGCATTGTCCAACCTCGGTACGATGGGCACTGGTCGTTGGATGACGATGCCCATCAGGAGGAGGGAACAACGCTTTTCCGTATATTCTGGATGTCTTAAAACTGCCACGCATTAAAATGAGTCAAATGATCCATAATATGCTTTAAAGTAAAGAAGCTTTTAAATTTGCCAGTGATGCTGAAATTGAAAGATGCGGGAGTCTTCCTAGTGAGACTTTTGCTGTTATGCAAAAATCTCCTGGCTAGGGTAATGGTTTGAAACGAATTCATATTAAGAGGATGCCAAAAGCATATATAAGGAACTTCAAAACTGGAGTGGCAAACGTGACTAGTTAAAACCGGGATTATTCTTAACATTATCAAGAACAAGAAAGATTCATATACCAGATATTAACGTTGAAATTAACGACTAAAGCAATTATGCTGTACGTTGAATACTCCGTTTATTCCTCATTTTTGCCAATTTTCAAAAAATGATGTAAGTATCAGGTTTATGGATCCATCAATAATGTAACAAATTAAGCAAGATCCGGGGTATGCATATAACTTCTCTCTCGCGAAACTCTAAAGGATGGTACAATTTCACTTTACAATCCTCAACCGCAAGAGGTTCATAAAATTTTATATCCAGATTGCCAATTTATCTTCAGAACATTACCAGAATCTGATGTAATGTAAACGTTTTAAAAATTCTCAAATTTCCTTGAATTACAAAACCTCATTTCCCAGTATCAACATTTTGTCTTTTAGTATGTTTATGAGAATGAGCTTGTAGGTTTAATCGCTGGGGGTCTTACTTTTTGCCTCATGAAATAACGCATTTAGTGTGATTTATAAATAAGTATGCTTAAGCTACACAAAGTACTTGGTAGAGATTCTTAATACTGTTCAGATATTTTTTTTCTTGTATAACGTATACATTTTCAGCTATAACACCTTAATTCTCGTTTTCCTTATTTTTTTTCCCTAACATATCTGGAAAAAAAAATGGAATGAATTGATAAAATAAGGAAGCGGCAATGTAAGAGATTATTCCTAATACTCATACTGGTACAAAATACGTTTTTCTACAACGTCTAAATAAAGGCGCTCATGCTTTCAATGGAAATAAAAAATTGTTTGACAATTTTTGAATTGAAGATGCCCATCCTAAGAAATTGCCCAAGATAAGAGGTTCTTCCGTATCTCATTCTGACGCAAGAAATGTCCCCCCGCACTTTCATCCATTGACGAAGGTGGCATATACTTTTTTTTTCCCTATATGTATCCCGTTTTGAAATGAGCCACTTTTTTCTCTTATCCCCGCATTTTCCTCCTGGAAAAAAAAAATCTGCAAGCGGGTATATAAGTAGAAAAGAAGAAGACTGCAATCTTGTTGGCGAGTTCACTCTTTTATATTACGTTCAAGTTCTTTGGCCTTAAAAAGCACATCTTGTAGAAAAAGAGAATTGGTTCTCGAACCTGAGCCCCTGCCACATGTGTGCCGCGTGTGAACACGTATAGGAGCAAGTGTCTCAAGAAACTATGGCACTGCATGCGAGTACAATAACTCGGAATTTATAAATGGGCTTGGTTGCACTAACGTACATCGAGGTCATATCCCAAGATGTCTTAAATCCGCATCAGTGATGATGCTCCGCGAGAATGTCAAGAAACTATGGCTGGATGGCTCTTTCCCTTTCTCTCTTGAGCATACTAAAGATGAAAACTGCGGATCCATCCATATTCGATTTCAATGAGCATAATTCAATATGAAATTTATCTCTCTGTCTCAAATCTTAAGCGAACGGATTTGCCAATATGGACCCATTTCCAAAATTCTGCTCGAATTACTCTTGCCTGCCACTGCTGCTTTTTGCCAACAAAACCCTGCACCATTTTCAAAAAATGTGATTAATGCCGAGGCAAATATTTAAATTCAGAACTATCGCTTTCTGTTAGCGTTTGCAACGTGAACCAGTCGATTGGATTAAAGAGATTTGCCTTCAATCTGCATAAAAAGGTTGTTCCGCATGTGAGCATACCCTGGAGTGCCTCGGTGACCCGTGAGCACCAAACGTAACATGAACTACATTGGATATAACGCTACTTTTACTAAAGCATGACGCTTTTGGAAGAATTGGAGAAGTGGTTCTCAGACGCTTAAGTGTATTGGATGACCCCCAGTTACACTGGGATGGCACTTGTGAAATGTGATTTTTGTTATTTAATTTCCGTATGGTTAAAGTTCTGCTGTTTACTATCATCATTTTATCATTTTAGCAGTTTGTTTAGTTTTTATCATTTGGTAAAATAACGGTACTAGAATTTTTTTTGTGTGACATGTACACCTTGGACAAACAAATGCCAGTCTGGACATTATGTTGAGAATGTAATGGCGGTTTTCACTGATTTTACATAAGGAGGACCAAAGTTTAAAACTGATCCATCCTTTTGGTGTAGTGTAACACAGAAAGATGACTATGATAAATCGTTAAAGGGTCTAGTAACCATGTATGAAATGTACTTCCTCATACTCACGTCGTACGATACACTGTATCTTAGTTTCCTATCACGTGTAATTTATTGTAGATAATCTAAAGATCACATTTATAAAAAAAAAAAATTCATCATACCACTTAGCCTGTAGCAACTAATCTTTTTCATTCTCTTCTGTTTTTGGGAAGTAGCAAAAAATAATTGAAACAAAAAATTTAAATTTGCTATCGGATAATACATAAATAAGTGAACTGCATTTGACATTTGCTATAGGAATTACAACATTTTTGCTTCTTCAAAGGGTTGTTAACTCTTCGAAGGCGGTGGTGATGCGGAACTTTAATTAGATTTTTCATCAGTTTTTTTATTTCTTATAGCTGTCGTGTTACGTTATTTTTCTTATGGTCTTGTCGTGTTCAAAAAGGTATAGTTTTAAAGTAAAAGTCCTTTTTTGCTGAACCTATACGCTTCCACCTCCAATAATTCGATCCTGCTAGTAATTCTACCCGGAAATTTGAGATCAATAATAGAGGGTGTCGTTTAGTCGAAAATTTCATTTACTGTAATTCAATAGCCGCTGAAGGATATAGAGAATAATTTATTTATTGGCATATAGAAACACTGTAAATAATTCTTTTTCGGTAATTTTTCCTTTCCTTGCTTTCTCATCCTAAAGCTTCCAATTAGGTCAATACTACACTTTCCTCTTTTATATATTCATAATCGATCAATAGTCTACATGTGTTGTATACCAAGTGAGGAGTCGTGCTATAAAACGTGTGATTTTTTTTCCATCTTCTCTGGTTGCGGGTTTGTATTTATTTACTCGTAAGGAAATTACATATCCGACACAGGACACAAAAAACTCGCAATTTGGCAGCATCTCAAGTTGAACTTGGCCCAACCTCGTTGTTTTTCTGCCGGTTAGCTTGATGGCATGCTTCTGGTACACCTTGAACCTGAAAAGCACCCCGCAATGGCAAATTGGAAGGTTGTACATGCAGGTGGAAAACGCAACACACATGCTCAAACACCATTAAATGAACACCGATGAATTATTGTAATCATATTCGTGGTAATTTAATATTCCCCATTTTATTTTTCTTTATAGGCGAAACAGTCATGCGGAACAGTAAACAGGCACCAGCTAAAAAAAAAGCGGAAAACAAAATTAAGGTAAATCATGATGCTTTATAGA
>JAUJYV010002883.1:0-11356 GCA_033995625.1 Ophyiulus pilosus | reverse complement strand
CTTCCCTGACTATTCCAGGTCTATACAACTTCCCTGTCTATTCCAGGTTCATACAACTTCCCTGACTATTCCAGATCTATACACCTTCCATGACTATTCAAGGTCTATTCAACTTCCCTGACTATTCCAGATCTATACACCTTCCATGACTATTCAAGGTCTATTCAACTTCCCTGACTATTCCAGGTCTATACAACTTTCCTGACAATTACAGGTCTATACAACTTCCCTGACTATTCCAGGTCTATACAACTTCTCTGTCTATTCCAGGTTCATACAACTTCCCTGACTATTCCAGATCGATACACCTTCCCTGACTAGTCAATGTCTGTTCAACTTCCCTGACTATTCCAGGCCTATACAACTTCTCTGACTATTCCAGGTTTTCAAGATTTTCCAGGTCTTGGGGTACCTTACGCACAGATTTCACCATATAGCCAAGGAAGGTATTTCCATGAAATGGTAGACTATGAAATTGAGGATGCTTTTTAGTTCACAAGCTTATCTGATGCAATGGCGGAAGAATTCACAAATTATCAACTTCTTTTATGGTCTGTGAGCTCTCACCACGAACCTATTGTATCCTGAATATCGATGACGTCAGGTTTACTTCCAAATCCATCACATTCGTGTCGGTTTACAATAGAGTTTAATTTAGAAAGTGAGCCCTAAAACTAAAATTGGGCTGGGTTTATTTATCCGGATTTTCTGACCTTGTGGAGTTGTTTGAGTTGTAGGTGGGCATGTTTATTGATGCTGGCATAAGGAACGATTTTACCTATTTCTGGAGGCAGATTCTGACAGCTTTGTTGTGTTCTCCATCTGATTGCCGAGATTTTTTTGACGGAAAGCAGGGTTTGAAGTTTTATGTCAATTTTCGGCACGCGTACTTTCTTATGGGCGTGCTTAAACCATAAACATGTGTGAAAATCCATATGGCATCCTTCCCCTATCTGTTGTTGCAGAACCTAATTCAGATTCGAAAATTATGCAATTTTTGGAAACAGCTGTATAATTCACTCGTAATATCGTCAACTTGCCCTCGTTATTTGGTTTATCTAACCTAGTTTTGTTTGTTTCCCTATTTCTAATTCCCATCCTAGAAAAAAACATTTTAGGTTTTTTAAAACTCGTGAAAACGACAACGTTGAAATTCGATAGCAGTACTCCTAATTAACTACCAACAATCTTAACAATCTTTTTTTTTTGTGTGTGTTTTAAAATACAGAACTGGAAAACCTGGAATTATCATTGAAATTGGGTAAACCTAGAATAGTCATGTAAAAGTGATTTATTTTGAAAAAAGTCAGGAAAATTCAACATACTAGTTAAACAATATCGCATTTAATGGTACGAATATTCATTAACCACTTAATTTTAATTAGTTATACATATGTTTTGTTGTTCTAAAATAATTTCTTTGAACAACGTGGGAAGACCGGAAGTTGTTAAACATAATGTTTTATCATATTTATTAAATTTTCAATCGGAAATGTCTGGAAATACCAAGAATGTTGAGAAATTTATTTTTGGGCCAGTGCTGATCATAGTTTTAAAATTGAAATCCTAGACTAGCAAGTTTTCACATCAATTTAAGTACAATTTTAATAATTTTACGACCATCAGGGTCTTAAATATCACAGCAACGCATAGAATGCTTCATAGATGGCGCTGAGATTTTTGATTCGGTATATACCCACAGCAAAATTGTGTCATAAAATTGCAGTTATTCAGAAAAACTTCAGTTTCTTACTGCACTTGTGCACATTAACTGCAGTTTTTCTGCCATTTTGAACTGCACTTATAAAGCAGTATCACTGCACTTTTACTGAACTTTTATTGGAAAAAAAACCTCAGTTTTTTCACCATTCATTTTTGTAAAATATTTGCAGTTTTAAATTGTGCCATTAACTGCACTTTACTGGCAAAAATACTGCAGTTAATTAGAATAAAGTGCAGTAGATTTTCTGCTGGATATAGTCTAGATATTGGCACTTGGATGTTATTCATGTTCCAAAACACTTATATTTCTATTTCAACATGGGAGCTTTACCGTTGCATTTTGAATGCCAAATACACTTATGTTTTCAACATTTGTTGATGCTGATTTTGCAAGGTCTTTCGATGAAGCCGTTGATTTACTCAAGGTCTCCGCAGCCATTTTGTGTTCGAGAGATCCTCATAAGGCAAAGCAGGAAACGTCGAATCTTTGTAGTTTCTCTTTAGTTCATTTTTTTCTTTCTGTATTTCTGTATTTGTAGGCCTACTTAGTATACGTGCTTTTTTCTTATTCGAGTGCCAAAATAAGGCAGCTAAGTTCCTCCCTTCTCGTTTTCAAGGTCGGGTCACGTTATTCGGTGACATCGTCTTTTGACAAGCCGACAACCGGCTCGAGTTATTGCGTAACATTTTAATGAATATATTGCGAGAGGCAGCCATTTCAATTTCACGAAAAAGCGATTGCAGATATACAGAAGTTGGCCGCAGTTCAACGAGATATCGTTTTCTCTCATTTGCATAATTTTGAACGCCGGAAGTGTGCCGGCAGCATTCCAATAGAAGACTTGGTCGTCTCGTTGAACCTTTGACATTGTGCATTGAACGCTATAAGTTGACGGAATTGGGTCGCTTTTACCATATCTGGTAGCACGACCTCAGTCTGGTTTCGTTTTTATTTACGTTCGTTTATCCTATTTGCTAATTAGCACCAGCTAGCAAAAATGCAAATTAGGGCTTCGGTTTAATACGTTGGAATAATGTGTTCCCTGTTCAAGAAGGCTCGCTTCCTACTTATTAAATCTAGGGATTCAGGAAACGAGGGCCCATTTGATTTCATTCATTTGTAACGAAACATCATCTCATTAAAATTGTTGTCTGTATACAAAAAAAAATCTGTATTTACTCAAAAGTTAACGAGCGAAACAATGACATATGTACGTATAATGGCAAAATGAAAATTCATAGCAAATCCCATTTAACCCTTGTACAAGGTAATAAATATACATAATGTATACATGTATTATTCGGATAATATATGTTCACTTGGATAATTGGTACATGTGATGAACTGTTATTTTTATAGAGGAATAACCCATCATAACCCAAACCACATTTTTGCAGATAACATACAAAAAATCCTGAATATTTTTATAGATGAGTAACTCATCATAACCCAAATCACATTTTTTGCAGATAACATGCAAAAAATACGAATTTGAAAAGGTGCTCAATACTTTTGGCAAAGAAGGAGAAAGTCGGGAATTATGCTTGAAATTCGTGTTAAACACCAGTTTATACTGAAACTTCCTGTCTAGGTCGGAAAATTTCCGTGTACTATCCGATTAAAAACTCTTGGCAAAATTTTCAGACATTTTGGATAAAATATTTTGGAATTGCTCATGAGAGGGGAGCCTGAAATTTTAAGGGATAAGCCTTGAAATCCTTGAATTTTTTGCCACCTGCGCAGTAGACATGCGCGGAGAAAAGCTGCGCAGATTGATTTGTCATTTAAACGTCCCGTATCAATGCTTGACATTTATGGCAGCCCTATTTACTATATCTAATTTACTGCTCGTATAATACATACGGACACTCAGATAATCTTGGAGGTTGTATTTAGGTCTAGTTGTATTTTGTAAAAAATCTGAAAGAAATCCTATCCCTTGTACAAGGTAATATGCACTTTCAATCTTTTGAGTGGTTCAATCAGCTGATCAAAGGCATGTCAACTTAAAAGGCGGGAAGTCAATCCTCAATGACAGCTTAATTGAAAATCATGACTTTAAATGGAGATTTATTGTTTCAAATAGCGAAAGAAGCGAATAAACGATGAACGAACGTGGAGCATGTCGTGTTTTGGATAAGGCTAAATGAAATGTCTAATAAAAATGAAGACAAATGGAGATGCAGTAGTGACGGCGTATGCACTTTTTTGCAGTATGTCGTATTAAGTTGGTAAGTTAAATCAAGGGCAAATGATCATCAATTTGCAAAAAAATAGACTGTTTTATAGGAGATTATTTGTGGCGTTAACGTTGGCCATATACATTTTTAATGTAGAATTTGGCATTTCCTAAGGGGCCATTAAAAAACGGCGTCCTCAAGAGGGTGCTGGGGGTCTGCTGACATGTGGGCACCACGTGGACGGGAGGGGGGGGGGGGGGGGAGTGAAAGCCATTATGGACGTCCACTAATGGAAGGTATTTTTCGGTTTTTGGATTTTCTGATAAATTGATTTTGAAAGGTCAGTGAAAGGGGAAATGGACACCTGAAGAAATGTGTTCTTAGTCCAAAATGTACTTTAATTTGTACAACGGGACAGTCGAGTATTATGCCGAAATTTGTGTTAAACACCAATTTTATGATGGAATTTCCATTCGAGGTCAGGAAAGTTCCGTTAATCAGAAAAATCTGGTGCTTGGAAATTTATTCGATTTATACGTACATACGTATGTTCCAGCACATTTTGTGGACACCCTACTTTTAAAAAATAATTAGGGACGTCTATGAGGGAGGGGGAGGAGGTCTGGGCTAAAATGGACACCGTGCTGACAGGGGTAGGAGGAAGGTCTGGGCCAAAATGGACACCTTAAAACGGGACAATCGGGTATTATACCTAAATTTGTGTTAAACACCAATTTTACGCTGGAATTTCCCTTCGAGGTCAGGAAAGTTCCGTTAATCAGAAAAATCTGGTGCTTGGAAATTTATACGATTTATACGTACATATGTACGTATGTTCCAGCACATTTTGTGGACACCCTACTTTTAAAAAAAATAATTAGGGACGTCTATGAGGGAGGGGGAGGGGGGAGGTCTGGGCCAAAATGGACACCGTGCTGACAGGGGGTAGGGAGGTCAATTTTTGAAGGAATTTCGAGGGCGTCCTTTTTGAGAGCGCCCCTAAGTGAGTTGTGTAGCTATAACTAATTTTAAAATATGAGACACTGGATAATAAACATGCATACATGTGTGTCGAACAGCGGTGGTCTACGCTGTATGGGTCAAATATTTGTGATCAAAACTAGGCCATCGTTCGAAAAATGCATAGGTCTACAGTAAATATTTTCTCAATTTAGATCCATTAACCCTCTCTGCTCTCAAAGCCAATATATATAGTATTATCTCCATGAAGAACCAATTAGCCATCATCACGTGTCCCTGCTGTTCGCATTCCTGAATCCCACCCTCACTCTTCGCTGAATCCCTCGGGGATCAGGCCTGGTTTTAATTAACCCAACTCCCGGATTGACAGCCCGGAATCTTTAGGAATGGTTAACACATTTCTCAGGAAATGAGCAAATCTCCACACGGGAGGGCAGCACGATCAGCCAAACCAAACCCTCCCAAAATGTTGAAAAACAATTCCAGAGATGATCATCCATCTTTGTAATTCTTGTGTACCAACCCGCAACGAATGGTCGATCAATTTGCGGCACAATCTATAACAATTTGTCCCAACAAGAGGAGACCCCCCTAGGGGGGCTCATCAATAATGGAATCCATTAGGATGCAGGAGTTGGAAGGGGAACGTCGATGACGTAATGGGCACACACCCCTCGATTGAAATAACAGCAGGGTCTGTGCCTGGAACCCTCTTTTTTTGTTTATATACATGTTGAATTCCACCATTTGCCATTTATTCATTACTGGAATGTGGGTTATTTCATCTTTTTTATGTTTATGTTTGAAATTTTTGCTAAATACCAGCTTATGTGCTGGAATTTTTCCTGTCGAAAATGGGAAATTTCTGTTAATCGGAAAAAATTCGGTGTAAAAAATCGCCAGAAGCATTTTTTTTAAAAACGCTGTAGAAAAATGTTGAGTATTTA
Organism: Ophyiulus pilosus; assembly: GCA_033995625.1. Lineage (NCBI taxonomy): Eukaryota > Metazoa > Arthropoda > Diplopoda > Julida > Julidae > Ophyiulus > Ophyiulus pilosus. The sequence continues at coordinate 5,525 of JAUJYV010002883.1, read as the reverse complement.
AAAAAATATATATATATATTGTGAAATTTGGCACGAAATGGTGTAAGTTTGAAAATTGAAGAGATGAACCTTTAAATCTTTCAATTTTTCTCCAGAAGATTTAGGGGCCATTTAAAATGGAATCCTCAGTTTGGGTTAGGGGGAGAAGGGGAATCCATTAAGGACGTCCATTAATGAAGTTATCTATCAGTTTTTGATTTTTCTGTTTAATTAAGTATTAAAGATCAGTAAAAGGGGAAAAGGATACTGAAGAAATGTGTGCCCAGTCCCAAATGTACTTTAATTTTTGAAACATCGGAAAAGTTGGTATTATGCCTAAATTCGTGTTAAATACCAATTTTATGCTGGAATTTCCCTTGGATGTCAGGAAATTTTCTTTAATCAGAAAAATCTGGAAAAATGTCGTGGAATTGGCAGCGATTCAGGTGCTTGAAAATTTACAGGATGGAACTTTGTTCGTTCCAACATATTTTCTGGACACCCTACTATTCAAAAAAAATTAAGGATGCGTAGGGGGACGGAGAAAAGGAGAGGGTCTGGGGACTTAATTTTTAGAAAGAATTTCGGGGACGTCCTTTTTGAATGGCCCTTTATTGGCTAGTTTTGTCATACCAAAAGGACCGCAAGAGTACTTGAACATAAAACCCTAATGCAGCACACTTCGAATTATTTAAAGATTAAAGTACTTTTATTGTTCTAATTGTTAGCATCAGTATTTTTGGGTTATGGTTTGGGCCACCTATTTTACAGGGATGTTTACAGTATAATTTACAGCATTTTAAAGAAATCGTGTTTCCCCACATAGGTAAATATCAGGCCTGTTCTGACACGATAACCTTGATTTAGTTAATTAAGTTAATAAATGGGCAATGCGCGTGTTACATCACCATTATAAGCCAAGGTTTTGGAGGAAACGAGGTAAACTAGGAAGCACTTAGTTGATTTGTTCACAACTAAACTTCTCTAGGTCTTTCAAGTGCCTAAAGTGTGGTTTCGCTCATAACTTGAGGAGGAATTACGGTCCAGGGTGGCAATACTGATTGGATCGATTCGTTTATATGGCTCCTATGTTCGACCAACACGTCTTCCCCGATGAACATCGTTCCCATAGAAACGATGGGCGCCCTTATAAAAGTGACGTCACCGAGTTAATCAATAGTTGGGACCCCACCCACCAGGCCACCGCTAGGGTCCAACTTTTATTTGATTCAGTAGTTGCAATGTCGTCCGAAATGGGAGTTCCCCTTCGCTTCTTCCCAGCCAACGACAAACTGTTTCGGTTGGCCAGTTTACAGTAACAAATTCTGTCATTAGAATTAGGGGATATGGTCAAGCTCGGTTTCTGTGTGGTCTTCAAGTATCGGTTTTCGAAAGGAACTTTTGGATTAAGAAGAGTTGGCTAGCTTGTTTTTTAGTTTGTGTGTTGATTTCGGATTACTTTTTTTTACGAAAGTGCGTTTGGAGTTTTAAGCCCTGTCGAATTATGCCACCTGTTGGAATGTTGTGCCTGTGTGGTCAACCGGTCACTTCCAGTAATCGGAATAGTGCCGCTAGCGATGACAGTAGTAATCGGCCCGGTGATGACAGTCCAGTGCACAAAGCTTGTTTTGCTTTCCAGGTAGAAAAGCAACTTACTCAACTTTCTCCTTTTACCCCCTTCCCCCCCCCCCCACTTTTTCTGATTACGACAGGTTTGATAGTTATGACATTTATATAGCATTTAATGCATTTAACACATTGGTGCAGGGAATTGTGTATGTTTATTTGTGTTTTTTGTTTGTTTGCTGAAGGACAGTTTTATTTCATTGCCAGAATATGTCAAAAGCAACTTCAGAGATAAAGATGTATCGTTTTTAAACGATAACGATGATAATTTAGTTGTTACTACTCAAATCAAAATCAATGTAACTAATTGTGTATATATTTTTTTTTGCATAGGTATATTCGTCATGTGAATCGCCCTTACACTATCCATTGGTAAGTTTTCTTATTTATTATTATGTACATGTGTAAAATGAACAATAGTATAAATTCACAAACTGTAAAACGTAAAGCTAAGGGGCTATTCAAAATGGGTGTCCTCAAAAGGGGGTAGGGGGTCTGCTGGCATTTGGACACCATGTGGACAGGGGGAGGGAGGGGGGAAGCCATTATGGACGTCAGGGATGGTCGTCAGTTCCAAATGGGCTTTAATTTTTGAAACCTCTGGAAAGTAGGGTATTATGCTTAAATTTGTATAAAACACCTATTTTGTGCTGGGATTTCCCTTCAAGGTCAGGAAATTTCCATTAATCGGAAAAATCTGGAAAAATGTCGTGGAATCGGCAGCGAGGCAGGTGCTTGGAAATTTATAGGATGGGTCTTTGTATGTTCCAACGAATTTTCTGGACACCCTACTTTAAAAATAAAATTATGGATGTCTATGAGGGGGGTCTGAGTTAAAATGGACACCATGTGGAGACAGGGAAACGGGATGATCAATTTTCGAAGAAATTTCAGGGACCTTTTTTTGAATGGCCCCTAAGTAATTTTTAAAAGGAGGAAACTTTAATGGTAGATTCATTGGTAACTACAGACCCAGACAACTTTGTACGTAATCTCAAATAAGTGAGTAATTCAGAATATTCCAGATTTCAGTAAAACGTTTTGAATCACGACGGGAGGAACATTTACACAGTTTAGAAAGTTTAAAATATTGTTCAACTTTCTCTACATGTAATTCCAATGTATTCATAATATTTCATCGTCGTTGTTTCTGGCATGTAAAAAAAATCCGTAAAGACCACATTTATAAATCAATAATGTTCAACATTATTGCACAATTTAACATTGCATTAAAAACTTCGTAGTAAAAAACTAGATTTGCATATTTTTTATATTAAAACTTGTGCATCACCATGTATAAGGATGCTCGACTCGGGGAATGTCTTTCTAATTTAGGGAATCCCCTGTTATTATACCAGAAGAGTGAATCATCGTGCTTTGGATTTTGAATCAATACAAAATGCCCCAAATTGTGTGCCAAACTGAATTCCCCCTATACAGACCGACATAAAAAGCAATCTGTTCTCCCTGTCCCACTCTCTTCTTTTAACTCGATCAAGATAATCACGTTATGGGTGGCTAGATCGGACCCTATGGACGGATGCGAAATATTGCAAATTGTTGGATATTTGTTCTTATTTTGTATACCCTTACTTGGGCCAAGTCTTCGTAGGGGGACTAGAACAGAAAAAAAGAGAAAATTGCGATAATGGAATGAGAAGACAAAAGAAATAAGCTGATATCGTGGTTAGGGAGAGGATATAATCAGTGATTTTTTTTTGCGATTGCCAAAACATATTTAAACATAGCAACTCCGGATATGGATACCATTAAGGGGTGGGTACCGAACGATTAACGATCGTCGTCAATGCCTTTTTCGTCGCCATTTCCACAGTCGTGCACATATAATTGCGGTGTGGTGTCCATATGGGATGCGATGAAATGGCCATTTTCTTTATTTTCCTAGTGATTTATTTTATCGCCATTGTTGCAGTGTTACGAGCGGAAATGTTTGCTCATTTCGGTAAAGGGAAACTTTCGTAAAATTTTTGGGGAAACTTCCAGGTTGTATAAAGTTCATAGAAATACAAGTTTGCTCAAGAACGCTACATTTCTGAAAATGACCTTTATAAACTTAAATTTCTGCTCTAATAAGTAGAGAGGTTATTTCAATTAAGGCGGAAGATGTAACGAGTTAAGCAGTGCATATTGTGGTACATATAGCGTATCTCCAGAATATGTCCACACATTGGTGAAAAAAATGGAACCAAGCATTAAGGAATCAAACAACTTGTCCAGTATTAATCATGCGAACAAAGCTGCCCCTGATGACGGGCAATCACTGCTAGCATGGAAGTAATGCGGGGAAAGTTACATCCTGGGGTGACCGTGCAGCATTCACATGCAATGCCAAATTTTTGTTTTAAACTGTGTATATTAGAGTTTAAAAATACACTTGTATGTATATTAATGGGATATTTTTCAAAATTATGACCAGTCTTTATACGGCATTTCGCGAATATGGTCTTTTTTAATTATGGCACTTTTTTAATTTACTCCCCACAATGTTTCGCTATACGGCCAAAATAAATTTTAAATTAAGGGGATCAACACTGATTTGCACAGGAACTAAACGATAACACATTTTGATTAAATGTAAGTTTGCAGTTTGCAATTTATACCCATGTTAAAGCACTATTCCTCAGAGAAATGGGCTTTGCACCGAAAATAAGATTACTTTTCAAACCTTTAAAGTTCCAGTGTTAACTGAAATGAACCATTTTTCATTTTAACATGTTTACGTTTATGTACATCTGTAAAAGACATACCCAAAACCAATCTTTGAACAAGATTCAGAACGTGTAAATTCTCCTACATGTTGTATCACCTAATACGACTACAACGAGAACCAAAAAAATATACTCGTATATCGTATTATTGCATTCCATTTAATACCAATTATCTTTTACAAAAAAAAAATATATAATTCCAGACTATGTGAAATGTCACACCCTTATCGAACATAAAATAAATGTACAAAATCATCTCTTGTCATTTATAAGCATGGAAACCTGGGATGAAAAAGAAACTGTATTATTGACGGTAAAATGCATTTCCAGTTCTGTACAAACAATGTGGATATGTATTTAATGGAAATTAACAGCTATTTATACAGCTCATAAAATTTCATGAAATTCCTCCCAAAATCTCATGACTTTCTGATGACTCACGGTTTTGTTAAGTAAGGAACATCTTTTTATTTCTCTGAAATGAGGTTTTGGTTATGCTATCAGTGTGCCGTGACAGTTTTAGGCCTAATTTAGTGTGCCGTGAGCTGAAAAAAGGATTTTGAATAATAATGACACGTTATTCTTCGCACTGAATGAACAATTAGAGAGATTCATTTTGGTATCTGGGACACATTGGCGTGTCGTGCGGTCATTAATAGTCATTATGTCAGATGTATTACCCTCGCACATGGCCGTGTGTAATTCATACGTGTGCTGGGTGGATCTGGAGATGGGCCAACTCTTAAAATGTGGTCTTCGTGTTGGCGAGTCATCCCTTTCAGGTCCTGCGGTTTACCGAGATGCGCAATGCACGGGGAATAGGCGACTGTCATTAACCTAATTTCCCCCCTTAATACCTATGCGTCAGATTGACAAGAGGAAAAATCACCTGACAGTTAAACGTGTCAGTGCATAAGATGATACAACTAAGCCTCGGCTTTTTTTTAAAAGCGAGCTTCTATGCAGAAATAATTCTAAAACGTTTGGTGAAAAAAACCACCCAGAAAACCGGGAACATTAACAATGGGTAATATTGTTTAATAATGGGAAAAAATAGACCCATTCATTGAGAACATTTTCACTGATGAAGTAACCTTTTCTGAAGTTTGATGCATCAACTTCTTAGGGCCGGTTGCACCAACAAAGGTTAAATAAAAGGTTAGCTAACCTGAGGTTATATAAAACCACGAG
>JAUJYV010002882.1:0-11358 GCA_033995625.1 Ophyiulus pilosus | reverse complement strand
GCACTTCTACAAGGCCCATCGCAGTAGGTCCAGCCAATTAGAAAGGGCCATTTCAAAAGGAGGTCAGCACATGTGCTAGGACCAACTAACTGCATGCATCTGCTAATTTTTTGGTGTCTGTTTGAGTACCCCTATAAATTGACTACACGCATTCAGTATCAGGCAGTAATGATTAATTATACAATCAAAGGGCCCAAAGTAGCAATACTGGCATTATACTGTGCATACGATTATTAGTCCAGGATTGAAGTGAACCCCACCTTCTATCTTTTAGCAATCAAAGTTGGCATGTCATTCCAGACTTATCATTTCCGGAATTGGTTACATACATATCAAGACATCTCTGTTAATTTGTTTAAGTAACGTTCAATGTAGTTTTGATTCATGGGGCCATGATTGCTAATTATGATTAATCACACAGTTAAGAGCACCAAAAGTAACAATCCATCAGTCTGGGATTGAAGAATTTGAGATCTACACCATGGTATCAAGATTGTATAAAATTTCTCAGGAAACAATACAGGAGTCCATTGAGTCCACAGCAGTGACGTACTGCCGGGTTAGGATCTCCTTTTCCATACCAGATCAAGAAATTGCGAAGGGGGAATCCCCGGAACCAGAGACGCCGTTGTCAGGGGCAACCCAACCGTACACAGCATCCCGTTGCCATGGTGACGAGCATCTTCCGCAGCATCCCAGGCACTCAACTTTTCATGACGTTTCTGTTTGTAAAGTTATATACAGACATATATGTAGGCCATTTGGAAAATGGCAAAAGAAGAAGGAAAAAACAAGACTTCGTTGTGGAAAAATTGAAATGAAGCCTCGGTAAAAGGAGGGAAGGATATATGCATTAGGGGGATGGATGGATGGATGTGCCGCATTACTTCCCGGCTTTGCTTTGGACCTACATTACTTCATTAAACACGCCAGAGTAAATCCCAAGACTTGCCAGATCGAGAGCGAGAGTGTTGGAGCAGGACGACGAGGTCCTTGTAAAATAATGCAAAAACATTAGAAGTGGTAGAAGAAAAAAAAGTCATGAAGGACTTGGTTTACAAACTGACGCAATTCTGGTGAATAATAGAATCCAAACCTGAGTGAAAAACTTGTAAATGGATAACGCAACTATCCTGGATGAACAAAAAGCCTTCATCACCCAAATTACAAATTAACATTTAACCCGTTTTAGATATAAACATTCCGTTTGTGTACTTTGATAGAAAGTGATGCGTAACATGTCACATTTTTGGTTTGTACGTATTTAAAACATGAACCATTAAATACAGGGCATAAGGTCCAATTAAAATGTTAGAGGGCCATGTAGAATAAATGTAATTAGTTCATTCACCTAGTTTAATTATTGATCAATTAAATGACATTTTGGTTTTTCTGTATGTAGGCAACCTTACATAGCACCAATGCATGGCAGGAAAGCTAACTTATGAGCTATCCGGCCATGCATTGGTGCTATGCAGGGTTGTCTACATACAAGAAATCAAACTTGGTGATTGATAATTAAATCTCATTATTACACCCATGACACATATTTTACTTGGCCCTACAACATTCTAATTGGCCTATTTGCCCTAGCTTTTTGTATGTAGGCAACCTTGCATAGCACCAATGCATGGCAGGAAAGCTAACTTATGAGTTATCCTGTCATGCATTGGTGCTATGCAGGGTTGTCTACATAAGAGAAATCAAACTTGGCGATTGGTAATTAAATCTCATTATTACACCTATGACACATATTTTACTTGGCCCTACAACATTCTAATTGGCCTATTTGCCCTAGCTTTTTGTATGTAGGCAACTTTGCATAGCACCAATGCATGGCAGGAAAGCTAACTTATGAGCTATCCTGTCATGCATTGGTGCTATGCAGGGTTGTCTACATACTAGAAATATAACATGGCGATTGATAATTAAATCTCGTTATTACACCCATGACACATATTTTACTTGGCCCTACAACATTCTAATTGGACTATTTGCCCTATCCTGTGAATGTAGGCAACCTTGCATAGCACCAATGCATGGCAGGAAAGCTAACTTATGAGCTATCCTGTCATGCATTGGTGCTATGCAGGGTTGTCTACATACAAGAAATCAAACATGGCGATTGATAATTAAATCCATGACACATATTTTACTTGGCCCTACAACATTCTAAGTGGACCATTTGCCCTACCTTTAACGGTTAACGGTAGACGATACGTCTACGGGATCGTGTGAACGTGCAGAAAGAAAAGCATGCGCCGCTGAAAAAAACCTCGTGCGGCAAAACAACTGATACGGCCTCGTGTGAACGTGTTACGCACAACCGGATTACTAGAATCCTCAGTATCACATCTTATTCAAGTTTGTAACTATATTTTTCCCAGCTGCTGCCATAATGGAATTATGAATTACTCGATATACGACCGTTCAGCGCTTAAATATGGTCTATTTCAGGAATGCACGAAGTGAGGAATAAGTGAAGTTTTTTGGACATTCTACTATTTGGAACAGCTGCCATCTTAATCTACATATCAAATCAGACTTAGCTTATTATACAAAAACAATAAACTTACGGCAACCCTGTTCATCGGACCTATCGTGGCAATCGACACGTCCATCGCACTTCAAACTAGCATGAATGCATGTAGTGTCCGCACAACGGAATTCATGGGCTTGGCATCCAGAAGGAGGAGCTGGAGAATCAGGAACCCCCCCAAAAAAATTATAAAAAAACAGATAAATAAAAATAAAACGACAAATTAAATAAACAAAAGAAAAAAACTGCATGCAATGTATAGAAGCATCAAGGGTTGAAAGTTCCGAGTCTTTGAAGACCTAACTTACGGCAAGAAGTTTCGTCCGAACTATCCGGACAATCTGAAAATCCGTCACATTTTCGCCTATGATCGATGCAGTGTCCATCAGTGCATTGGAACTCCTCGTTATGACATGCTATATAATTTAAAACATCCACTGTATCTACAAATATCTATTTGCGGATACTTGTCCCACCACCGATTTAGTGCAAAGACCTAGGAGATGGTCACTTGACTTACCAGGACTAGAAGTAGGGCAATTTCTTTCGTCTGAATCATCCGTACAATCTGACCTCGTGTCGCAAAGTCGTCTTCTGTCAATGCAAGATTTGTCGCGTTCGCACTGAAATTCGTGCGGTGAACAAGTAGAGCCTGTAACAAGGGCCCAATTTGGACATTTAATCAAGATAAGTAAAATAAAAAAAATTGCAATTAAGTGGATGGTTTAAATTAAACACCTATTTATATTTTCCTATGTTTTAGCAACCCAGGTGGAAAAGCTATATATATAATCATGTATGGGTCATATTTAATGACTGAATATACTACATATCGGCATACAGTGAAGATTACTTGTTTGTGTATTGCAGTGAAGCTAACTTGCTTTGCAGTGAAGCTTACGTGCATTGCAGTGAAGCTTACGTGCATTGCAGTGAAGCTTACGTGCTTTGCAGTGAAGCCTACGTGCATTGCAGCGATGCTTACGTGCATTGCAGCGAAGCTTACGTGCATTGCAGTAAAGCTCAGTTGCATTGCAAAACTAATGTGCTTTGCAGTAAAGCATTTTGAACAAGGGCAACAACTGCAAAATTTCGAGTGAAGTAACATTCTCTTAACATGCATTGCAGCGATGCTTACGTGCATTGCAGCGAAGCTTACGTGCATTGCAGTGAAGCTTACGTGCATTGCAGCGAAGCTTACGTGCATTGCAGCGAAGCTTACGTGCATTGCAGTGAAGCTTACGAGCTTTGCTGTGAAGCTTACGTGCATTGCAGTAAAGCTAAGTTGCATTGCAAAACTAATGTGCTTTGCAGTGAAGCATTTTGAACAGGGGCAACAACTGCAAAATTTAGAGTGAAGTAACATTCTCTTAACATGTATTCTATTAATAGAGAGTTTGAGCCAGCCAACGCCTTAACGTTAACCTTAACTACACAATGAACTAACTGAACGTAATGCGCACTCATGACGTTTAGTTAGTTCATTGGGTAGTTCAGTCCGTGGCTCCTCCCTTTCCGCCGTTAACGTTAAAGTTAACGTTAAGGCGTTGGCTGGCTCAAACTCTCCTTTACATGAAAACGTGTAGACCTTAAATTCAATTTGTACAGAAATAATCATTGAAGCAAGAAACAAAATAAGCCTATTTTTAAAGCTTCTCCATAATACACAATCTTTCCATAGAATGACTTCTGGGCCACCCTGTATATGTCCATACATGACCCATATATACTTTTTTCCGCCTGGTATTTTATAGATGCATCTCAAGTATTATGGACTATTTATATGTAAATCATTACTTATGACAATTTGCAACTTTCAAAATGTCAACATCCAAGGAACCAGAGCTTAGCTTATTATGCATCCAATTAACGATGGGGATTTTTTATTGAGATTCATAATTCCAAACCGGAATCGAGATTAAGGATTTTAGTTAGTCATTAGGCGAAGTATTTTCCATAAGTTTCCTATTAAAGGGCCTGTGTGCGTGCTCGGCGATAACGTCATCAATAGCATACTTTCTTATCTGCGAAAGTTATTTGTCAAAATGATGGCAATTAAACGTGCTAACTCGCAAAAAAAAGAAATTGAAGAGAGTAAATATAAGTATTAATTTGGTTATCGACAGTCTGCACTTCAGCTTTCTCCCCAAATAGCAAACAGAAACCCCACACTCAAAGATTTATCATAAAATTTGCAAAATGCCAAAAGGCAGACAACATTCTTATGGAAAAAAAAAATATATGATTGAATCTTTCTTTACCCCCAAAAAAATATGAAAAAATAGGCTCCCAAAGCAGATGGTAAAAAGTAAGAAAAAAACCCCCACAAAAGAATAACCAGATATCCCAGACTCCCTAATCTAATAATTAGATTGTGGATTTTCGTTAAAAATCGTTGGGTTATATTTAAGCTACTTATGGTTAGTTTTAGTAAGGTTAGGTTAGGTTAAGTTAGGTTAGGTTAGGTTAGGTTAGGTTAGGTTAGGATAGTCAATTCAAGATTAGGTTAGGTTAGTTTAGTTTAATAGGCTAGCTTAGACCAGTTTAGGTTAGGTTAAGTTACGCTAGTTTATTAGTTAGGTTTATTTAGTTTAGACTGGTTTGTATTAGGTTATATTAGGTTAGGTTAGGTTAGGTTAGTTTTCTAGGTTTAGTAGTAAAGTTTAGTGATCGTCTTAATTAATATAACTTTCACCAAAACTAATGATAGGAACGTACAATTTCTCTCATCAGAGCCATCATGGCAATCGTGACGTCGGTCACAATGGTAAACACTGTTGATGCAACTTCCGTCGTCGCAACGGAACTCATTTGCGGCGCATGGAGGAGGAGCTTAACACAAAAGTAAACATACAAATAAACAAAAATAACAAAAAACAGGCAAAAATAAATAAAACTAAATTAAACAACAGCAATACAACATAGTTTGTGATATCTGCTATATGTATCGACTTATTAAGCCTTCGCTTTTGACGACATTTATTTTGTACAAGTGGCGTCCCTGGCGATTATTACCTCAATTAAAGCTCCCAGTTCTGCTGCCAGTACACAACACAACCAGGACCACAAGCACAACACTGGGTCTTTAGCGGCGCCATCCGCCTAAGGGCGCTGTAGTTATTAGCCCGTTATCTACAATGGCGCCATCCATGGTGCACAGTGGCACCCCTGGTGATTATTTCCGCAATTAAAGCTCCCAGTTGTGCTGCGGGTACACAACCAGGGCCACAATACTGGTTCTTTAATGGCGCCATCTGTCTAAGGGCGCTTTAGGTCATAAGCTTTTTATCTATGGTGGCGCCATCCATGGTGCACAGTGGCGCCCCTGGTGATTATTTCCGCAATTAAAGCTTCCGGTTCAGCTGCAGGTATACAACACAAACAGGGCCACAATACTGGATCTAGAATGGCACCATCTCTCTAAGGGCGCTATAGGTCATAAGTCTTTTATTAACGGTGGCGCCATCCATGGTGCACAGTGGCGCCCCTTGTGATTGCTTCCTCAATTAAAGCTTCCGGTTCTGCTGCCGGTATACATCACAAGCAGGGCCACAATACTGGATCTAGAATGGCGCCATCTGTCTAAGGGCGCTATAGGTCATAAGCCTTTTATTAACGGTGGTGCACAGTGGCGCCCCTGGTGATTATTTTTCAATTAAATCTCCCAGTTCTGCAGCTAGTATACGCCACAACACTGGATCTATAATAGCGCCATCCGCCTAAGGGTGCTGGGGTCATAAGCCTTTTATCTACAGTGGCGCCTCTGGTGGTTATTTCCTTAATTAAAGCACATTGTTCAGCAGCCAGTAAACTTCGGATTCCAACAACAATAACACATGTACATACATAATGCGGAAAACGATTTTTTTCTTAATCTTTTACTCTCGATGGTAAAATTGTGACGTTAAATTGAGGCCAAATCCGGAGCCGTTCTGTCTGCTCCAGATCTGGGGTTTGCTGCTGCTGTGGAGCGAATTAAGGGGTTCGAAGCCTTATGCATGTATACGTTTCATACAATGTATAGAACATTCTCTTCAAGAAAACAACTATGAGAAGAATAATTCATGACGTGAAGAATAAGAAAAGGCTAACAACACACAGCCAGAGTTAGTTTAAGAAACAGCTCCATTATAAGATCGCGCCTCATAAAACCAGATATATAACTGTATTAGATACTGTATGTGCGGAACAAAGTCATAAACATATATATGGGGAGGATTTCGTGCTTAGTTTTAATTAAATTAACAGGAAACGAAAAAGATAATTTTAAAATGAATAAATAATATTTGAACTTAAACAACGACCTCATCTGCATTATACCAATAGATTAATTTTGTATTCGTCCGTTATTTAGCGGCCATTTTAAAATGGCGGATATGGTATTAGCGTTCGATATATGGAACTGCATTTACACAGTGTGAATGACGTGATCACGTGCATACTTTTATTTCTTAAATAGTGCAACAACAAGCTATGAAAGTTTCATCAATAACATGCAATTACAAATTTTTGAATATTGTGAAAAATTTGAAAATTAATTATTGAAATGTATTTTGAAAATTTATTATTGAAATGAACTGTGAAAATTTATTATTGAAATGAATTGTGAAAATTTATTATTGAAATAAATTGTGAAAATTTATTATTGAAACGAATTGTAAAAATTAATTGTGAAATTCGATATATGGAACTGCATTTACACAATATGAATGACGTGATCACGTGCATTGTTTTATTGCTTAAATAGTGCAACAACAAGCTATGAAAGTTTCATCGATAACATGCAATTAAAAATTTCTGAATATTGTGAAAAATTTGAAAATTAATTATTGAAATGAATTGTGAAAAATAATTATTGAAATAAATTGTGAAAATTAATTGTGAAAATCGATATTATGCCAATTGTTTTAGACGAAACAACGAATTTGACGAATTCTGACTTGATTTTATTCCAACTGAAAACAGATTTAGATAGAATTTGTCACTTTGCATGTGCAAAAGCTCAAAAAATCTATTCAAATCGGGTTTCAGCTTGAATAAAATCCATTCCGTGACTATCGTTAGCGTATTTTGATTCTAACAGCTTAATATATAACTTAATATACGACTTATTTTCGGATGGGAATCAAATATTTAACGTAATTCGTTCCAATAAAAATAGAACGAGAATACATAACCAAAATGGCGGCGCTCAGTAATTGCAGATGAGGTTGGTAGCAATTCTCTGTTCTTTGAAACAATAAAGTAAAATAATAATAAAAAAAACTGCTAATCGCATACACTTACGACAATGGATTTCATCGGAATGATCGGGACAATCATTATATCGATCACAATGACGATTTGACTCGATACAAGTGCCATCGTCACATTCCCACTCATGAGGACCACACTCTATGGAAAGGGGTAAAAAATATAAATATGAAAAATACGTAAAAATAAGTAAAATAAAAACTGCTAAAGAAAATGTAATGGTAAAAGCAAATAAGAAAAGAACACAAGTTTACTTAATTGGTCAGTATAAATCTTTAAACTTGGCAAAATGCATAATTCAGGTTCTGGCCACCTGGCGGCGTACGGGCATTTAGCATGGCATATATATAACGTATTCAACTTTTGAAAGGTCATGGGCTATTCATTAACTTCAAATTTCAAAATGTGAATATGACATACAATACATGCAGTACAAGGTGTGGATGACCATAATTACCATTTAAATGGTCATGTAATGCCATGTATGGACGATATACAGTGGTACCTCGGTTTACGAACGTCTCTGTCTACGAACACCATTTGCGAATAAATTTTGCTTCGCTTCACGAACGACGCTTCGGTTCACGAACAGGGTCAAGGAACAGATTATGTTCATACGTATATAAACCTAGGTACCACTATACAAGATCATATTTGGGCAAACCTTGGCATTTCTGGTCATATACGCGCGTATATGGTAATATATGTCCAGACGTGTGAAATTTTTTACTTGACCTGTAAGTCATGTTTATACATGTCCTACAAACATTTTTCCACCAAGGGAACAACGACTAATGGGACCAACTGCATGCATAACAAGATCACATGTTCCCCAATTTGGATATGAACTAATATTCGGAATGCACTCAGTTTAATATATATAAGCCTAATGTTTGTTTTTATATCTGGTCCGAATAAGCAATATGAGGGGGATGAGGAGTAAATTATGACAGTAAAATCGATATCAAAAGTGATTGTTGCCGCTTGTATATGAGAGTTGCTCCTTCCCAATACCATCTCCATATCTGAATAACCCTAGTATTATTGTATAGGAAACCACTTTGGTTGTTCTGTTGTGTTCTTATCACCATATCTCCAGAAATACATGTGGAAAAAAAGGGGCTTTTAAGACATGATAACAGGAAAGGTTTTTAGCCTTCCACAATCAGCCCTTTCAGAAAAAACAACATCCAAATGAGGCAGAAAACGAGACAATTTGCTAGATAAGGTCTTGCTTCCAACAACATATCTGAAACACGTTCTTACTGTATATGGGGATAAAAATCACGACTTGGTCAGGAATTAAGGGTCAAAATCCCCCTTGTGTACAGTTGTATTTTTCCACGGTTAAACACACACGATATTGATGTTTGCCAAATGACAACCCAGATATAAATCAATAGAAATCCATTTTATATCGACCATATCAGGCATTGATTATAATGGACTGTGGATGACAGAAATCAATGACATTCTACGCGAGTTCACCAACACTTTGTTTGTCTTTGTTCACATACTTCAGTATCGAAGGTCCTTTGGAATCACGAAGGGAACTTATCACAAAAGGCCCACTCAACCCTTCTGGACAAAACAAGTCCAGATTAGCGGCTAATAACGTGCTTTGGGACATGTTTTCCAAATAACTCGTTTCATATAAATGTCCTAGCTTGCCAGTTTTCAAGAAATATCATTAAACATGTTGTATTCTAAGAAGTAACACCATGGAACATGTCATATTTCAAGCACACCATGGATCATGTCAGCTTTCCATATACTGTATACAGTATACATACACCATGGTCCATGGAAAATGTCAACATATAGGGAACATGTTAGTTCACATGAAACACTATGAAAAATGTCAACATATATGGAACATGTCAGTTTCCAAGAAACAAGTCATGTTTTAAGAACCAACAGTATGGAACATGTCAATTTCTAAGAAACAACATGGAAAATGTCATATTTTAAGACATCATGGAACGCGTCAGCTTTTAGGATACACCATGGAACATGTTAGTTCACATGTGTTGGGAATTCAACAACATAATGAATACATTTAAGAAACCCAAAGGAACACGTCATTTTCCAAGAAACACCATGAAACAAGTCATATTTCAAGAAACAACAGTATGGAACATGTCAATTTCTAAGAAACAACATGGAAAATGTCATATTTCAAGACATCATGGAACGTGTCAGCTTTTAGGATACACCACGAAACATGTTAGTTCACATGTGTTGGGAATTCAACAACATAATGAATGAATTTAAGAAACCCAAAGGAAAACGTCATTTTCCAAGAAACACCGTGAAACAAGTCATATTTCAAGAAACAACAGTATGGAACATGTCAATTTCTAAGAAACAACATGGAAAATGTCATATTTCAAGACATCATGGAACGTGTCAGCTTTTAGGATACACCACGAAACATGTTAGTTCACATGTGTTGGGAATTCAACAACATAATGAATGAATTTAAGAAACCCAAAGGAAAACGTCATTTTCCAAGAAACACCGTGAAACAAGTCATATTTCAAGAAACAACAGTATGGAACATGTCAATTTCTAAGAAACAACAACATGAAACATATCATATTTCACGAAACACCATAGAATGTGTCATCTTTTAGGATACACCATGGAACATGTTAGTTCATATGAAACACTATGAAAAATGCCAGTATTTAAGATACCAAAAGGAACACGTCATAGTCCAAGAAACATCACCAAGACAAGTATTTACTCTGCAATTCAGTTAATTTATCTGAAGACGTTGCAATAGACGGTTTTACTCAAATGAAAGTCACGACTCGGTGATTAATTTCAATAAAAGGTTTGATAGATTCTGATTAGAATAAAATTTTTAAAAAATGGCCGCTGTCATTGTTCTTTTATTCTGAATGGACGGCAGTCAGCTTTAATTTGCATAAACATTACTCACTGAAGACTGTCCATATAAAAAAGTCAATCTTCATTTAAATCACGCGTAATAAATCATAGACATCGAGGCGGGATGAAAAAAATGGAGAAACATACATCATGCATGTAGATACCAACAAAAAAAAAGTGACACCAGGGGGCGTGATCGTTCGTAAGTAATCAATTGAAGTTGTTGTTGCCTCTTATGCTTTTTTAAAATCATTTACTATCATTGCACAGAGTTTAAGATGACGACGTAGTTATTGTTATCACTTTTGACGAAGAGGCCACCAGAGGGCTCTACATTTCTAAAATGACGCCATAATGTCGAAAGCATTACCCAATGACGTCATAATGTGGAAAACATTACCAAATGACGTCATAATGACGAAAACATTACCCATTGACGTCATGATGACGAAAACATTTCTCAATGACGTCATAACGCCGAAAACATTACCAAGTGACGTCATAGTGCCGAAAATATTAGAGAGTTTGAGCCAGCCAACGCGTTAACGTTAACCTTAACGTTAACGTGGGGAAGGGAGGAGCCACGGTCTTAAATACCCAATGAACTAAATGAATGTCATGAGTGTGCATGACGTACAGTTAATTAATTGGATAGTTAAATCCGTGGCTCC
>JAUJYV010002881.1:0-11364 GCA_033995625.1 Ophyiulus pilosus | reverse complement strand
TCTAAAGCATGCTTTTGAAAACCGAAAACACCAAACAAGTTTGCTCGGGCAACTAAACTGGAAATTTTGAGCAAACTATTTTGGAAACAAGTTTTCAAAACATGTTTCGAGTTTCATTTTTTGTGTTTTCTTTGACGGGAACCTGGCTTTATTCTTTGGCAGCTCTGAGCAACATAAACTGAAAACACTTTTTCCTTTGATCCTTGCTGTGATTTGAGCGATCGCCTTTTTGCTTTCTAAAGCATGCTTTTGAAAACCGAAAACACCAAACAAGTTTGCTCGGGCAACTAAACTGGAAATTTTGAGCAAACTTTTTTGGAAACAGGTTTTTAAAACACTGCTTCTGCTCCGTGTTTTTGGACATCAGGACTGGGCTTTAGTCATCTTGGGTACCATCTAATTAGCCGATGCATGCATTTGGCACATTAAAATGGTAATGTGCTATTTCACTGGACGATAAGATTACAGGACCGGCAGTTCACACGCCACGGCTAACGATTCACTCTGATAAGCGATTACGTCAATGCGGTGATATGTCTGATAGCTGTTGGACGCTGCTCAGCCAGAATTCTCGGTGAGATTCTCGCTTGCCGAACGCGTAATGTGACCTGACCTTGCCGGGTGCATCAGGGCAGAACGTTGCAAAATAATCTGCGGCCAAAGCTCAACGACGATTGTACCTTGATTTTACCTTGTGATTCAGCGCTTTTGATGCTAAGGTGACGTCATTGTGCAAGGTGGCTGACATTGAACTGTTTAGCAGCCTTGGTTTTTTGTTGCATTGGTTGCTTGGTTTAGAACCTGTTACTTGCCAGTCGAGCAGGTGTATGCATCTTGTGCCAGCGCCACCTAGGGCTATGCCCATACAACTAAATTTGCCTATGAAATGTTTTGACACTTCAAGGGCTACTCGTGTGACACCCAAAACTTGGTATTTTGGGCATGGAAAGTGTGGTTGTGACACACACACCCTTCGTTGTTAGCCATGACAAATTGTTAAATAAGTTGTAATAAAAATGTTAAAAAAATTTCAATCAAATGTGCCAGTAACTAACTCTCCAAAATTTGTGTTTCAAACTTCAGAAACAGAAACGCAGCTAATATGCATGTGGGACTCAGGCAACATACACTAAGTTAACTGTCCCACCTTCATTAAGAATCAACAAGAAAAGAACATGTGTTTACACTGCATCATTCCTTCAATGGCTTTACAATTGATGCAAAGCATGTGAACAGGTTGAAAAACGTAGTTTACAGAAAATTATTTAAAATGGAGAATATTTTTCAAATTACACTTGTTATATTATTAACATCACATACTTCATGCAACGTAAAACAGAAATGGCACAACTCAAATAAGAAAAATGCAAATTTGACAAAGGTGAGATTTTACCTCCCGAAAATTATGTGAACATTTTCTTATAATGGTTGAGTTTGCTGATTTCTAGCTAATTGATCAATTACATAGTTATGCAACCAGAATTCCTAGCCACTCCACTTTTTTTTCTTAAATCTTATATAGTAATGCAAATTCTGTTAATGCAGTTAAATAGGATGTCATGCGTGCTCTAGCCACTGATGTTGTTAGATTTTTAACTACGACCATTTATTCACGAAAATCCAAATAATAACTTTTGACCCGTAATACTTAAGACAAAATGACAAATTAGAAAATGGAAAAAAATGGTCTGTCTGTGTGAAATAAACCGTTTTCGTCTTCATTGGCAATTATTTAATCTTATAATTAATCTTATTAATTATTTAATCTTAATGACAATGTTTAAAGAACTGAGGAAAATGTCAAATGGTAGCTACGCTGCAACACAGTGCTACACTGCAGTAAAGCTACCTAGAATCACATGTATTGTGTGATTGAGGAATTCAAACATCAACTTTGTACACTGATTCACGCGAATGTTGCCATTAAATTGTGCAATATCACTCTGAGGATACAACATAACATGTCATCTCTGTAAAGCATATCAGTAAAATACGTTATCACACAATTTGTAAGTCTCTTCACTGCAGTGCATCAATGTGCTGCAGCGTAGCTACCATATGATATTTTTCTCAGTTCTTAACACACAAGCCATACAAACAAAGCTAATTTGTTAAGGCTTACTTAATATTTATAATGTTTTAAAAAAACATTCTAACAATTTTAAATAATGTTCAATGTAGACTAAAACAGTTGATTTCATACAAACAGACCATTTTCTTCTTTTTCCTAATTTGACATTTTGGCCTAAGCGTTACGAGTCAAAAGTTATTATGTGGATTTCCGTGAAGAAATGGTTGTAGTTAAAATGTAACAACATCAGTTGATGACTTCCTATAACTACATTAACAGAATTTTCATAACTATAAGATTTTAAAAAAAAGTTGGGTGGCAAGAAATTCTGGTCCACCCTATATACTATGTATCTAGAACTCACTCAAGTTTTAAGTTAGTTCAATTACTAATGGCATAAAGATGGATTCAATTGCAAGAAAATGGTAGAACATAAGGATATATATTGCAGGAGAGTTGAAAATACCATGTGCTACGGTACATAATATCGTGAGGAAAAAGAGACAGCAATCGTCAAAACAAACCGACCATGCATATTAACTGAGAGAAAAACAACTGGATGCGCTTTGGAAGAATGGTATTCACAGGTGGTTGCTAAACACCTTGCATCAACATCAGGGAAGGTTGTGCCATCAGAAATGTTCTTCATAATAGTGGTATAAAAGGTAAAAGGCCAAGAAAACCATTAATCAATGAAGTAAACAGGCGAAAATGCATTGAGTTAGCTAAGAAATATAATGGCAATTCATTGGAATTCTGGAATGGTGTCTTAATCATTCATTGTAATTACTGTATGGAGAAGAAAAGGTACATCTTTGGACAACAAAACAGAGTACAGTAAAACATGGAGGAGACAGTGTGATAGTTTGAAACGGTATGGGATACAGCAGTGTGGGAAATCGTAATTTTATTAAAGGTACCAACATTTGTGTAGGTATGTGTTGCACCATAATTTAATAAACAGAGCCAGAAAATTATGGTGGGGAGGTTAATTGGTAAACCACTTGAGTAGCTATGCATTTACTAGCTATGGATGGTGCAAAATATTGGTAAATATATCAAGAATGGAATAGTATGGTTAGTCAATGAATAATATAAACTAATCGAAGAGCGATAAAAGATAACGAAAAAGGAAATTAGATGTAATGTAAAATGAACAAACTAAAAAATAGTTGGGATGGTAAGAGAGAGAGACAGCTGAACAGGAGAAAATACAGACCAAGGAAACAAGGATGAAATATAGGAAGGCCGCGTGTGCTGGAACCATGGGGAACATGGGAAACAATTTACTATTGTTTCGAATTTTAGAAAACCCATTTGTGTATTTACTGTAGCTTAACTCGTTACCTCTACGTGCGTATCAGTATTCTTCTTAGATTGCTCGTGATAAGTAAATAAAAAAGTAACCCTGGGTTTATTTTTGATTTACGTGCTGGCAGTTTTGATGTGCATGTGCCACAGTTTTTCATTCCCCTTTGCCATTTATCCTGATAATGATGTCGGCTGTTATTCCACTTTTAGTTTCCTCATTACAATGTACACCCTGTAAGGTTTTTCACTTCGTAATCTTATGATTGTTGTACGAGTTTCTTCGTGCCCGGTATTATAACTAGTGATTTACCAGTCAGAACATTTCAATTAATACTTTCAGCCTTTAGTTATAAGCTGTACCACCGAACCGAAAGACTCTTGGAATCAATGGCAGGAAGCCGATGAAAGGTCGTTTTTTGGCAGTGTGGTTAGCTGGTTGTGTTCCAATGCCACAGCCACTTTCCACTCTGCCATAAAATGGCCCAGACAAACTACGGAATGAAACGAACAGGAGGGGCTTCATGAGGTGATGGGTGAAGCCTGTATGCAAAATCAATTTGATGAATCGTGACGTAAACATTACAACGCTGACGAAGTGGTATTCATTGTCCTAAAAATTTCACATTAGGAAAACTATAGTGTGCAAAAAAAACAAAAAAAAAACAATAATAATTATATCTTTCTTAGATAAACAAGTTGT
Organism: Ophyiulus pilosus; assembly: GCA_033995625.1. NCBI lineage: Eukaryota > Metazoa > Arthropoda > Diplopoda > Julida > Julidae > Ophyiulus > Ophyiulus pilosus. The sequence goes on along the minus strand of JAUJYV010002881.1, from coordinate 7,282 downwards.
TTCCAAAAGATTTTTAGAATATGATTGTCGCATTTATTTACATCTATAACATTTCCATTAAAAAACAATTAAAGCAAGTGCTTCAGGAAACATGGAAAAAGATGGGGACTTGTATCATTGCAAATTTGGTGGAATCCATGCCATGTCGACTGGAGCTGTAATTAAGTTTAAAGGACTCAATGCCAAGTATTAATTGAGAATATTTTAGTGTTTTGTGCCATTATTTTGAGAGTTCAGAAAGTGTGCCACTATACTTTTTTACCAGTGGATTTTTGACATTATTTCATTTTTGGCATTAATTGATAAGTAAATTAATTCGCAATACATGCACAACATTTGTTTCAGTAATATTCTGAAACTATTTATGAAACAATTTGTTTGTTTATTTAAGGTAAATCTTATTGTCATTGGGTGTTGAGATGGACCGAATAAGAGTTTACATGGCAAAGTCTTAGCGATATCTTATTCAGAAATTACGTCGTCAAATGGAACATACAATGTACAAGTTAAAGGGTCATTTTAACATGTTTTTTATTTTGGGTTGTTCCATCTGACGAATTGAGTTTTTAAAGCAAGTACTTCAGGAAACATGGAAAAAGATGGGGACTTGTATCATTGCAAATTTGGTGGAATCCATGCCATGTCGACTGGAGCTGTAATTAAGTTTAACGGACTCAATGCCAAGTATTAATTACGAATATTTTAGTGTTTTGTGTCATTATTTTGAGAGTTCAGAAAGTGTGCCACTATACTTTTTTACCAGTGGATTTTTGGCATTATTTCATTTTTGTCATTAATTGATAAGTAAATTAATTCGCAATACATGCAAACAATTTGTTTCAGTAATATTCTGAAACTATTTATGAAACAATTTGTTTGTTTATTTAAGGTAAATCTTATTGTCATTGGGTGTTGAGATGGACCGAATAAGAGTTTACATGGCAAAGTCTTAGCGATATCTTATTCAGAAATTACGTCGTCAAATGGAACATACAATGTACAAGTTAAAGGGTTATTTTAACATGTTTTTTATTTTGGGTTGTTCCATCTGACGATGGATTTGTTTTTGCTTTTTAATGTTTTCCTTAAAGAAATGGTTTCCCCTATTTTATCCATTCAACCGAAATACACTTTATAGATGGTTTTTGAGGAGTTGGTTTTAAAAGTAAAGGGCGTGCTATGGTTTAAAAATAAAGGGCGTGCTTTGTTTTGGAGGCCGCGGTCTGTGCATAGTATATCCAGGGCGTACTCTATTGTTTGACTGGATTAAAAGTGTTGTGATTATAGAGCAGTAAGTTGGGTGTGGTATTAAGAGCTGTCAGTGAAGGTGGCCATGACACTGGTTCAGTAAAGGGGCGCTGCCAATCATGAATTATGTGCGGATTAACATTGATTTTAGTTATCGTTGTGTTTGTATGCCCATAGAAAGCTTTCGAATACGCAGAGAACAGGGCTCCCGCGAACAGGTTAAGCTCCTCCCATGTGATATTAATTTGTTGGTTTTAAAAAAAAAATATCTCGTATGAAATTACGTCAAGTATGTGTCATCTGTGACCTGACTCTGCAACTGTCTCATTTATTTGCATTTGTCACACTATATTAGCTGTATTAGGTAGTTGTCCCAGTTGTTACATGCAATTTGCTGAGGTCTATATAGGAACTATAAGACTATACTTCTATGAAGAATTGTACTATACCTGAAGAATTGGAAACACCTGACAGATTCAAGGATACCAAAACCTTGTTGACCATTGTAATCTTGCATTCCCGAGCTATCTTATTGGTTGAATTTTGATTCCTGATTTTGATTTTGATAGCTGATCCTAAAGACGAATTCCATGAGGTATTCGTTAGTTAGGCTGGTCAATATCCTGCCCGTTGAAAAAAACAAATTGTGTCCCCTTTCTAAAAAGTCATGGACTTCATTCCGTCATCTGAATGACGTTATTGTTTTGCTTTTAATTTCTAGCATTTTCTCAGCATGTTTCTAGCCTGTCTTATAGCCACATCCTTTTCACTCCCTTCCCTTATAAAGCCCTGTATGGATATCTTCAGAAATCTGCCTAAACTTTTATTTGTGTAAAAAGCGTTTATTGGTTTTAAGGGACCCTGTCCTTGCTCGAAGAAGTAGAGCATAACTGTTATCATACAGCTGTTCCATTCCCCATGCCCAAATATATTGTTAGGGTACATTCTTTCTCAACATCTGTTTTCCTCCAATATACATGTATACCAAGAATTTAATTTTGTTTTCTGACTTTGACCATGTCCCATTTGTAAAGGCATCAAAGACCAAGTGTATGTCAAGCCTTTAACTCTATGATACCAGCTGTTCTTCCACTATTCTCCCCTTTGACATATCATATACCTGTCTAGCAGAGAAATCTTTGCTCAATTGCCACTGTCCGCAGGTAAGTTAATTTCCTTCCCTCAAAGCTAGACCAACCCATTTCCCTTTCAAGAGGAGCTTCTGAATACAATGATCTATTGTCGAAATTAACTCCTTGGATATCCCATCTTTGTTGCATCGCTCACTCCAAAAGATCAGTATTTCTTTAAACATTTTAAATGCTCACCTTATGTTTAGATACGTCAAGAAAAGCGGTATTCTGCATTTCTCGGCTACCTCCATTAGTTGCGTGTTGACGTACTCTTTTCCTCTCTTACCTGAAACCGGTTTAGAAGTCTAATAAATGCCCCTCAGATTGTAACTCAACCTGCAGTTTATCCCATTTAATTTGAAAGAAGTTTGCCAGTCCATTCGCTTGCAATTGTGGTCTCGCAATGGCATTGTTTCGTCACATTCTGTTTATGTGATTAGATTAATTTGATTATTAATTATGGATCACCAATGCAATGAAATTTAAGTGGTATCTTGGACAAAGGGCAAAAGTAACTGGTAAATCAAATTGCTTCACCACTATAAAGCATGCAATGCTATATGTTTGCAAACATAATGCTGCATGTTTTGCAGCATTACTTGACAGAATTACCATGTATGATGATGTGTCACTTCTAACTTAAGCATCATGATGCAATATAGGTCTTCACGCGAGAAGCTATTGCCTTCTGGTTGGAGCTGCCTCATGTCTAGAATCCCATTATTTCAAAATTCTTGTTTATTATCCAACATCTATATATTGCGAGAAAAACTTTCTGGAGTTTTTGATACCTTTACTGCAAACATGTTGAATTAACGTGATTTTTCTCTATTTTTAGGGCTGCCTACGTGTCTTTTGGAGGGCTGCTCATGCGTCTGCAAGGTGATGCTAACAATCTTCACAGCTTCGAGGTGGACAACCACATCTACCTCCTCATGAAGAAACTGGCTTTTTAGGCGTAAATAGGAGCGATTTCAGAAGAGATTGCCACCGTCGTGTTCCTTTTGTGTCCTATGGTGTCTTGTTTTGATTGTATGCTGGCACGGTTTATGGCAAAGTCATAGGCCTAGAGCCATGGTCAAGAATTAATAAAATTTGTTTTTGGTATACAATTGCCTTAATTTTTATGCAGGAAGAAAAATTACCACTTTAAAGGAGGGGGGGGGGGTACCCAACCTTATTTGCCGTGGACCACAAATCTTCATGAAAATGATAAGTGGACCTAGAAAATATTATCCATAATTTCAAATTTATCTACAGTTCATTCTGTGTGCTTGACCTTCAAGTTTAAATATAAAATTAGTGTTTTTCGGAATTTAATATATAATTTCGAAAAAACGGAGGATTTTCATATTAATATTTTATTATTACAGTGATAACTGGGATCACGAACGTCTCGGTTTACGAACACCATTTGCAAACAAATTTTGCTTAACTTCATGAATGCTCGGCCCAACAACAAGTCTTTACATTTTAGTTTTTTTCTTTATTTAATTAAATTTATCCCAATTCCTCCCTGTTGGTTATTCAGGGATATGATCAGAGACCATATTGTTCATGATAGGCTGTTTATCCACTTAATAATGTAGCATTGTAGAGTAATTAAAGTATTTAAAGAAAAAAAAAATGGAAAGGGGACAGGGAGGACTGTCCATCAGCTGAGTAAATAAGAACTGGGAGTGACAACAATAAAGAAAAAGAACAGCTTATGTCAAGAATGCTGTCAAACAAGGTAATTTGGCAAATATGCAAATTTTCCCAAATTAGACTAATTAGGTTACTCAACCAAAATGAGCAAAAAGGGCAGGGAAATAGGAAACAAAACAAGAAAATGGTGTGTCCTTCAGAACATCAGCGGCTCTATCCTAAAACCCCGTTTCGCACCAGAAAGGTGTTTTTTGATGGCTCAGGATAAGTCAGTACCATTCGAATTGAAAACTTCTCGTGAGCCACTCTTGGTAATGGTTGGATTTATGCAAGCATTTCAGTTGTCTGCATGTATCACACATTAGTTATTTTCTTCTTGCTTAAATCCCACAAAAAGTGGTGGCAGATATGTAATGCTTTGTTCTTGCCGTAGAACGATCTGCCTTGATCATCTTTATACAGACCTGGTTGTCCTCGAACCAGGGTTGCATCAGTTGGTCGCTGATTGAAATCGGATAACAGTTGACGAAGCCATAGCACCTTATGTGCTGCAAGATACTCCACTTCGATGGACGATAGTGCCACAGTGGTTTCCTACTACTCCACGCAATTGTGATGGCACCATAGCAAAGTAGGCGGCCACTCATCGACTGGCGATCAATCCAGTCGCCACCCCATTCAGCATCCATATAGCACCGCAACACTTGATCACTGGCAGCAATAGTTTTTGCTGTGCATGGCTTTTGCTTAGTTGCCTCCCAGTCTGCCTGGGTGGGTGTCTTAACTAATCTGGCCAAGAGGTTTATATCTGCTGCAACAACTGGTCTCATCACGGTGGTCAAGTAAAGCAGCAAATCAACAGCTTGGCAGTACTGCCTCTTATTTGATAGTAGAGGGCTTGCGTTGTTGTCTGCTTTGAAGTGAGATAGCCGATTGGTAGAGGCATCTTGGTCGGGTTGGCATCATTGAGGCCATGGTACAGAGCCTTTCGAAGATGACAAACCTTGTGGTCGTGGCCAGCAACGACAAATCCGGGTGGCTGTGCCATGTAGATTTTGTCGTAGCAGCGATGGCGAGAAGAAGACGCACGGTGTTGTGGGTTAGGACAGGCACACACATGGCATCATTGTCTTCTCCGTACTTTTGTGAGAATCGCCTCACTGCTAGCCTGGTCTTGCGTGACTGAATGCATCCGTCTGTTTCAGTTTTGGCACGAAACACCCAGCGACAGAACACAAGGGAGTGTCCTGGATACATCCAGGCATTATTTTCCATGATAAGTGTCATCTCCTGGTTGGCAACATGTTGCCATCACGCTTTCTCTACAGCTGGCAATTTCTTGACTTCTGACCAACTGTTTGGCTCGTGTGACGATCTGGCGGTTAAATGCATTGATTACTGCAGTTCCACGGCAGTCACAGGTGATCGTGTTAGGACTTGACTACAGTGCGGTCGACCGCATGGAACGTGACAGTACTACAGCGGCTGGTAAGAGCAGAGTTGATAAGCCAGATGATGGTGATGAAGCGTCGTCAACATGTGAATCTTTCTCAAAGGCACTTTTGTTGTTAGTGATGTCGGCGCAGTTACTTTCATTGTAGTTTTCAGTTTCATACTCACTACTTTGAATCCATGTCGTTGCTCCAGCTCTCCCTGTGCAGCAGGAGGCGGCTTGGTTCTGCTGGATGGCTCATCTTCAACAATGCGTGTCGTATGCGCACGCCATAGTCGTCCAGTAGCAGGGTTAATTACTTTAAAACTTTTGATAACTTGTGTGAAACCGACAAATACTCCAGTCTCGACAGTCGTCCAAATTGTGACGGAGAGCTGCTGGCGGCCCATGTGTCAACACATGAGCTCCATAGACTAATTTGACTGACAGCAGGCTTCTTATTCAGGTGTATTTCATACGGCAATTTCTCGGTCGCTGCAGTCGGCAGGCGATTCTCAAGGTATGTTGGTACAGTACACATGTGCCCTGCATGTATCACAAGATAACCACAGTAAGTAAGTGGTTGATTTAATGCCAAAAAGGCTGATAACCATTAAGGTTCAAATCAAATTAATGATTACATATTAATAATATCATATATTGTTGGTGGTGTAATGCCTAACAGTGTAATTTAAGTGTACAAATGTGGTGTAACCATCCAATTCTTCATTTCATAATATGTATAAATATAATCAGTTTAAAATGGACCCCATCATAGGGGAATTTGTGGAACTTTCAGGGATGTGTTATGTGGCATCATTGTTCAGGCCTTGCAGACAACAAATGGCTGTGAATTTAAATGTCATCATACGGATTTTTGCTGCACAGGTAAGTGGTTTCAATTCAGCTTAAATCAAAAACAATTGCACAATTACTGATTGAAGAGATTTGTCTTCATGTGGTTATAGTCACAATTGGAAGCTGCACAACCTAGTCAAAGATGGGAACAATGAGAAATGCAAAGCTCACAACTTTCAAATTGGATATACAGGGTGATTCAGTAAGAACAACCCGGCAGCCGTAAACATTAACCAGGGGTGCCTGTTTGAAATGGAACCCAGGTAGTTATATGGAGTGGCCAATGTGCCATTTGGTCATACTGGAATCGATGATCTTGACATGTTCCATCAAGGTCATCCGGATACTATCTCAATGTAACTCAACTCAGTACCCTACCTGTTAGGAACTCATGTCTACATGCCATGGCATGCGGACAAGAGCTCTTTACAGAAGGGACTGCATTACTGCTGCTGTCACAATGTTTCACTAATTCTCTCTAATGTAGTGTGTCAGACGCGGCATCTTACCAACTGTCCGTACTGCATTTGGTTTTCCATGTGTCAGACATCCACAAACGGTTTTGGTCATATCTCCGTGACCTCGGGACGGACTTGCATGCTCTTTGGTTTGTTGTGACCATGTATGAATTCCCTACAAGTTTTCTATTGACCTGCTTTGCGTAGGTTGGATATGTACGGGGATAGTATCCAGATGACCTTGATGGAAATTGTCAAGGTCATCTATTCCAGTGTGTCCAAATGGCGCCTTGGCCACTCTTTACAACTACCTGGGTTGCATTTCACACAGGTACCCAGCAGAAAATATCCTGTAAAAAATGCATTATATTTAAATCTATTCTGCATTAAAATTGTATTCCTGGAATGTACTTTTAACACAGAAAAATATTTAAATATTCTGATGTATTATGAAACAAAATATTGCAATTTTTTTGCCATTAAAGTGCAATTAAAATGCAAAAAAA
>JAUJYV010002880.1:0-11372 GCA_033995625.1 Ophyiulus pilosus | reverse complement strand
CATCGCACAATTCGGGGATTCCCCTATCCACGTCACTCGTTATGCGAAACAAACGCTCGTTAAGCGAGTCATTTTTTGAAAATTTATATTGCTCGTTAAGCGAGGTTCCACTGTATGTATGAAGTTTATTTTCTTGTTACTCGCTGTTAGTGGACGCGCATCAACTTGGCAAGCATCCAAAATGTAATGCGGGAAATTCGAAATTCTCTCGCCATTTTGGATGCTTGCCAAGTTTATTTACGTGTAAGAATAAACGTGGAAATTGCGCAATGTTTCGTCACGAACGATTCTTTATGCATAAGGCAATAAATAGAAAAAAACCCTTTTTACGACATCATAAAGTACGCTAACAGTGTTTAAAATTCCCTCCCGACCACGAGTAGTTTACGAGAATGTCTCTCGATGGCTCTGCTTTGTGCTTTTTCGTGTTTGGTGTGAATGTTCCTCCCTATTTCCGTTCCCCCCTCACTTCTCTTCCCTTCCAATAAAGCTGTTCAGGACGTGCGTGTTAACGCATTTAATCCGGCGTTATCAGTGCCTTATTTACACGCTTTCTCACGAGAGCGTAGATCAGGCTGTTCTCTACAATCTTTTTTTTTTTTTACATCGGGATGACTTAAACCCCCGTTAAGGTGTTGCATAAGCGCTTTTTTTTCCAAATATGCGGACGAATGCAACGACGTTAAAAAGTTCCCGGTTTTATTGCTTCGCGTTTTAATTGGACAATTTGGCGAGCGGCGAGTGGCCAACCATGTTGCCTTCATTGGCAAGCGGCATCTCGCAAACAATGCCTCAGTTGCGTGGAGTAAACCGGGTGTTAACGGCGTTTTTCTTCTTCTTCTCCATCAATCGTTCGTTAAAAGGCAGCGGCACGCACGTGGTTGAATGGTGACACGTGCTCTACGACGCGCGTGCCCCATCCTCATTGGCGCATTATTTGGAACTGTTGTTTTGTGTATGGTCCACTAGGAATTCCAAATTTTGAATTGGTCAATATTTGGGTTTTCGTCAAATTGTGCTCGGTTCAGTCGCATTGTGAAACGGTGAGAAAGCTAGAGCACAAACATGTCGGGGGGACGCGAAAAAAGTAGCAGTGCAATAAACAGGGGAGAAATTGAGCCCCTAAACGGTAGCTCCAACCAAGACGATGGAGTGAAATTAAAAAAGGAATTAGGCCTAGTGGATGGAGTGGCCATCATCGTGGGAGTGATTGTGGGATCCGGAATATTTGTTTCTCCAAAAGGCGTCTTGAAAGAAGCTGGATCGATAGGTAAGAACTTCAAATTTCACTCATTGTTTATGAATGTGTCTTGGCAAAGTTTCAGTTTAGGAGATTGACCTAGGCATTTGCAACTACGGTATATTATAAGGCCGGGAACTTCCCATAAAGTTAACCTTTGCCAACTTACTTACATCCTTTAAAAGCCGAAACTTGATACTTAATATTAAAGGTTTCAATAATCCACTTTTGATTAAGGAAGTCGGTTTTTTAATGCATTTCTCTGTCTCTAATAAAATATGATATGGTGTTACATTAAATGTTACATTATAGGATTTTTATCTAGTTAAAGTTTAGCCTTGTAATTATAAATTGGATATATTTAGATTTTAATATATAGGTGGAATTAGTCTGAATGATTTTTTTACTTTATTATTACTTGAAACTGATAACGAAATTCGTTTAATTGGTAATTGTATACATGAATATTATCCAACTGATATTATCTAATAAATAAATTGGCGCTATAACGTACGCCATCTAGTTGATAAATAATACCAGTTTGCATAACTCGTTTTGGTTAAATTAAGGATCAAAACTAGCTTCTGTTAAAAATACAGTAAAAATGCCAATATTTTGAAAATGTATTCATGGGTGGAAAATTTTAATGATCAACTAACCCTTAATATGAAGTTTAATCAATAATTCGCGAATTCACTACATTCAAATTTTACGATTGTTTTATTACTGCATGTTAAGACCATCTAATACTTGTACTTGACGCATTTTATATAGTTTATATTTATTTTTCACGTCCATTTACACAGCAGATTCCCAATAAATTGAATAAAGTCATCATTTTTTCTGGTAGTTGATTTATAGTCACTCCAATTTTTAATTAATCTTGCTAACAACTGATGCATCTGCACCAATTTACCTTGGCGTCTCATGGATTTTATCTACGTTTCGAACCTAAACGTTGGAGCTGTTAATTAATAATTTTATTACTTTATAGATGATAATATTAATTGATTGTAATTCAAGTGCATCATTCCTTTTTTTCCCTAATGGTCACCGTTTTATAGACCTCGTGGATCATTAATTTATGATGGTTCCACCGTATGTTATAAATAGCTGTTTGGCATACATAAAGTTGTTAATTCGAATTTCGAGGTCGAATATTGTTACTTTCCGAACTACTTTACGTGTGTAAACACTTATCTGTGAAGTTTTGAACGCTAAAGCACTAATAAAAACTAATTCGCCAATTTAAGTAATTTGTTTCTGAAATATGTTTAACGTTAATGTGTTCGAAGAAAACACAAGAACAGAATGCATGGATAAAAGTTGCAGAAACTTCTAGATTTCGCTGTCAAATATCTCAGATTTTGTGCAAAAAAACAAAACATTTTGCCTGACCCAAGTAAATTATCCTTGAAATCAGATCTTTCAGTCACACATTTGTTAAATGCACTTTTTTTCACAGGTTTAGCACTGATTGTATGGGTTCTTTGCGGCATGCTGTCGATGATTGGGGCCCTATGCTATGCAGAGGTTTGTTAGTCGTTTTTAAGCCATGCAATTTCAACTGGAAATACAGGTTTGGTAAATCTGTTTCTATTTATTTCAGCTAGGTACTGCTATTCCCAAATCTGGTGGCGATTATGCATACATTCACGAAGCCTTTGGGCCTCTTCCAGCATTCCTCTTCCTATGGGTTGCCCTTGTGGTCATCAACCCTACTGGCAATGCCATTACTGCCTTAACATTTGCACAGTACATTCTCACGCCGTTTTTTCCGACTTGCCCTCCACCAGACAGTGCCATCAGATTGCTGGCAGCTGTGGTCATTTGTAAGTGCAGTAATATTTTTTAAACATATTTAGATGCATGAGCATGTGGGTGGACACTTCATATTTGCAATATCTCTATCCTGGGCAATACACGATTGTTTTAATCTGGCGTTATGCTTTAGATTTCATAAACATCTGGTTGCGCCTGCATTTGAAAGTTTTCTTTCAAACTATTATGAATATAGGGCGATCGATGGAAAAAAAAAAAAACAGTGGGTCTAAAACTAGCAGTAAATAAGAAAACAAGGAAAATCAATAGAATCCAGGTGTCAAAGATCAACTATGCTGTTTTGGCATCATTCTTTTCAAATAAATGATAAATGAATTTTAACGTTAAAAGGCTGCACTCAGGTTTATTAATCATAACCTAAGCATTGTTGTTATGGGTCGATACAGATCAATTGTCTTGCCGCCGAAATATGAGGAAATTTCGTCTGCATTTTTGGCCGCCATCTTAGGCCATCTTTAGAAGGAATACTTTGCATCATGATGGTGACTTAGCAATGTGACCCATTGCACTTTGAGACCCTACCCATTGTTATTACTGCAATGTAGATGAAGATTTGGATAAATTGATCCCTTAGGACAAAATATTGTTATGAGTGCAACAATAAAGTCTATAAACAAAATAAAGCTTTGGACTGCGGATACAAACAGATAAGATAACATGAAAATATTTCAAGTGGAAATTTATGGAATTAGCGACTTCTTGACTTGCTGAATTTGTGGCTAAAAACTGAAGTGATATAAATTTAAATCCATATATCGTCGTTTTGTGCATTCATAAACAATTAATTATCACGTCTTTAACTTTGATGCGCCACTAAGTCGAGACCAACATGTGGCGCTGCAGTTTTTTTCCAGGAATTTTATTTCAATGTGGTGCATAGAAATAAAAATGAAATTCATGCTGCTGCTACGTTTAGATTTGCATTATCATGCGTGGGATAACTAGATCAGAATTACATGCTGACACACGTTGTTTTTTTTAAATTGTGCCACGCCCTCCATGGTTTCAAACTTGGAAGGGGGAAAAAACTCATCCTTGGTGTATGTGTCTGGAAACTTTCCTAACATTGAGTCTGTAGGTCATCGAAATTCCTCTAAAAGTTCACTGCCCATAGTTAATGTGGTCGTAGGGCAATGAAATGGGATATTTTCCCATTACATTTTGGGTGCAGTTTAGATGGAAACATCTGATTACGTTTATTACTAAATAACATGGCTGTTTTAAGAACTTCTTTTTTAATGAAAATTATCTTAGCATTTCAATTATTAATTTATGATGCACACATGCAAATCCTGAATAAGATTTTATAAAATGAATTTGTTATCCATCATGTGTTTAGTAGACCATGCGTCCCAATTATTAGCTGATGACTGTAGAGATAAAAGTATTATCTCCACGTGGGTTGTCGTTTGGACCTGTGGCACCTGTTAGTTGGGAATTTTATTGTTTTATTATTGTGCTAAAAATTGAAAATAATTGTGGGTGTTTGTTTTTGTGTTGCATTTTGACTTTACCTATTTCTATATGTAGTGAGATGCGAGTAAAGTAATTTTCCCCCCTCAGTTTTTTCAAAAGTTCTTTGACACGACCCTGTCTCTGTTAGGTTCTAAAATAAAATCTTTAAGGGATTTTAAGGTCGTGTTTTAAGGTCTTGAGTTGACTATGATTGGGGTTAGAATTCTAATGGGTTGAAATGGTTATCCTTGGGAGATGTGGATAAGAGAAGAATTTTATGGTTTCTACAGAATCCACACTTGTGTTTTCAAGCATTTCTTTGCAAATTTGTTTTGCAATGGCGATGTTGTTGAGCAGAACGACATTGCATTTGGATTGCATCCAATTTAGGATTTCACATCATGATTTAACATCTGTTAAAATGTTGCGGAAATAACTATGACGTTTTTCAATGGAGTTTTTTATTCAAATAAATGTCATTGTTGTCATTGCCACCAGAACAGATGGTTCTATGAAATTAATGGTTTGATGAAATTTGAATAAAAACTAGATATTTATTGGAAGGAAAATAAAATACAAAATATATATGTAGTTTGGTCTAGCCTGTCACGTTTGAATTATAAATCCACATGTTCTCTGAGATATGATGTTGCATATTATAAAAAGTGCTTAGTTATTAATGCAGATTATGTCGTAATACGAGTCATAACATGCATCAGGTGATCAAAATACAAATTACAATTTAATGAAAAGTGTGATTTAGAAAAAATTAGATTTGTGAGCACAAACCATATATGCAGTTTTTCTTTTCAGGTCTGCTGACATATATTAATTGCACAAACGTAAAATGGGCAACTCGGGTACAAGATATCTTCACATTCACCAAAATATTTGCCTTACTTATTATTATATTTGCGGGAATCGTGTGCCTTGGCATGGGTAAGTACATTATTGTATTTAAGCCTTTTTTTTAGATTAACGTTGCGTTTTGGAAAGCTTTTGACCCGATTTATCAAATGGGTGTGCAAGTGCTAGACTGATATTTCAATGCCAGGTCGTTTGATGGCAGTGTTTGGTAAAAATAGTTTCCAGTTCTGAGTTTAGTTTCCCAGTAGTGAGACTCAGTTCATGCTCTCGCTTGAAATGAAATTTGTTTTGGGATTTCTCCTATTTTGAAGTTATTATTAGACAGGCACAAAACCTTCGCTCAACTGTTGCAAGATTAGCAAACTGATCACTGAACTTGTCCAAAAAAAAGTGTGTTTATATGCCAAATTGAATATTGAAAAAAAACTTGGTACATTCACTACAAAATGCAGTGCACATTGCTGTTTTTTTTTTTTCTTGCAGGACGAACCCAGAATTTTGAATCTGCATTTGAGGGCTCAACGACTGAGCCTGGGTATATTGCACTGGCTTTCTATTCCGGCTTATTTTCATATTCAGGATGGTGCGTTGAATAATGTATTGTTTTTATTTGTACATCTTAAGCTGAGCATTCGATATCGTGTCGAGATACTTGTATTGCCACAACAAATTTGTGAACAAACAAGTTTTTGACATAAAATTCCATGCTAGGAAATCTAGAGAACTTCTTGAAACATCTAATTTTTTAAAAACTTTATATTGAAATGCAGTGAAGAGACAAGTGGGCGTAAATTAATATCATGCTTTTATCAATTTATTGCAGGAATTACCTGAATTTTGTCACAGAGGAGCTGAAAAATCCCTACGTGTGAGTTAAGCGTTTTTAATACTTTGATTACTTTCGTAGTAAATGCAGGATGAGTCCTTCAACATGTCCCACTTTTGCATTTAACTGCGTGTTAATGCTTGATGCCTGGCATGCACAAATAAACTATCCGATATTAAGGCTATCAATTTCCCTTTGAAGTCAACTTGCCAATGCGTAAGTCGATGACAGCAATTATTCAACTGCAATAACACATTAAGAATTAAATGCAACTTTTTCATATACACGTACTTTTTACTAACGATAAAAAGAAATGGATTAGAAATAGAAGCTTTTGATTGCAGCTAGCTAGTCTTCCACTAAATCGTTAAACCTTTTTATTAAGAGTACTGCATTAGGACAAGACTTAAAAAAGTGGGCTGTCATATTTAAGCACAAATGATCCTCGGTTAATGCTTAGCAATACCAGCCTTGAGTAAATGTGCGATGAAGTTTAGTACACCACGGTGTATGTTTGTGCGACTGTAATTGAGACGAGCACATTGTTAGTTAATGCTTGAAATTAATGCTTGCAAAAGTTCAAGGTCTGGTTACAATGTGTGTAATTTCATTTACCAAATTTTATCATATGACAAAGGTAATTAAATCAAATTTCAATTCATGAAGTTAGTGCTAATAGTATGTCATAGTGTGGCTCGGCCTGCATGCGTATTTTCAATAGCGGCAGATTATGATTTCAAATTATCCACTTAGATTAATGGCATGTCATTTGATATTTTCTGTAATAGTAACTACAGACTTTTGATATTTAAATTTGCAAGTGGTTAACTTTTTATAATGTAGCGTTATATCAGAATTTGGAGAAAATGTGTATTTTTTTGTTTACATATTTCAAAATTGTGTAAAAAAGCATAATTTTGGCTAAACTAAAATAAATGTATAATAAATAAGTTTTTCTTATCTTTAGAAATCTTCCTCGTGCCATATGGATATCATTGCCATTGGTCACTCTGGTTTACGTGATGGCCAACATGGCATATTTTGTGGTTTTAACACCCTCTGAAGTTTTGTCCTCGAATGCTGTGGCAGTGGTAAGAATTTTGAGATTTAGCATAAATATAATTTATTGAAAGTTTTTGATTTGCAAACCATAAATTCGGCATTTTTGGTGAAAATTAATTTCACAATAAACATGGACGACAGTAAGCTTGCCCTCAAACGTACCAGCGCATTTAGTGTTCGTATCATAGCCCGTGAATGTGTATTTAAAGTCACTAATTGGCATTTGCGGTGTATAAAACATGTTCAGTGTTTGGGAAGTGAACACGTCACTTCATATCCGTCTCACCATTTCCTTGTTAGTGTGGGCTACATAGCATTTAAGCATCACTCGCAGTACCCAGGCAAAAATATAGGTCTGATCTACAAGCGATACAATGCAACTGTCTTGACGGCTAAATTAGACTTGTCAATCATGTTTGATAAGGCAATTGAATCTTTTAATGATAACTTTTTCTTTGCATTAGTTTTTGACGCGCGTAATCTGCACGTGTTAACATTTCATTAAAAACAAACTACGGAAAATAAGCAACTTCCCCTGCTGGTTGGTTTGCGGTTGTCTTAGTAATGATTTTTTTTGTAAAAAACCAAAACAAATAAAAGTGGAGTCGTGCTGCTTTAGGAATAAATAACTTCTATTTGCACGTGCCGGCATATGAATAGTTAAAGATGCATTCATATAGAATTGGATAATTCCTGTTCACACCAAAGACTGCAACTTCCTGTCCTTTGAGCAGACCAACAAGAGACATACATCTGTGAAAACTTGCTTTTCTCAGTCACGATTCAGCAATTTTAACGTTCGGTGATGTAGCGGATGCTCTCAAATCGTTTGTTCGATAATGCAGGGTTGGTTCTGGCATGTTGTGACCATGAATTGATTGAACAACCCTTCAAATACACTGCCAGCAATGGGGTTCGTGACACTACACACAGGGATATACTTACTGCAATGCACGTTTTGATCTTTGAAATTACACCAATGTCGACTTTAAAAAAAAAATCGTTCAACTCCTTCAATGCTAAAACTTTCCCGTATTTTCAAAACTTAATGTTTTTATTTTTAAATAGCAATATGTACATGTATATCAACGAAATACTAAGTGGTAACAAGCATTTAATAGTGTTGTATAAAAAATGTACATGCAATTTTGCATTTCTATTCATTTAGTTTCCTTATCTTTGTTAGAATCACACCTTAATGGTTGAATAATTTTGTTTTATGAGGAATTTTAATGAGATTCCCATAAAGACATTTGCTCTATTGCTGAATATGAAAAGCTTGAAATTAATGTATTTGGTTTTTTATCTATAATACAATGTTTCTTAATGGTTTTATTATACTGCTATCATCCATACATGGAATTGAATAGTTTTATATTGATATAATGAAATATCGTCATGTGTTCTTTTTTTTACTTTCAGTCATTTGGAGAGCAGTTATTAGGGGTGATGTCGTGGATTATGCCAGTTTTTGTGGCTTGTTCGACATTTGGGGGTTTAAATGGTGGAATCTTTGCGGCCTCCAGGTAATAAAAGTTTTGTGAATAAATGGTCATTCAAATTCAAATCACCAATTTAATTGTAACCAAAAAACACGTCTTCTTGTGTTTTCTGGAATTTAGTATATCTGTTCTTTCTGTGTTTTATTTTTGTGGAATTCGATATAGCTGTCCTCTCTTAAATTCTGAATTTTTGTAGGTTATTTTTTGTGGGAGCTAGACAAGGCCATTTCCCTGATGCTTTAGCGATGATCAACATTGAACGTTTTACTCCAGTCCCATCATTAATATTTTTGGTGTGAAAAAGTTAAAACATTCTTTTAAATTAATCGTATTAAATTAATTTTGTGTAAATTTTAACGTGGGCTTGTGTTTTGCAGTGCATCGTCACATTGGCCATGTTGGTCACTAGCGATGTTTACGTACTAATCAATTATACGAGCTTTGTGGAAGCTTTGTTTATTACGTGTTCGGTTTCCGGACTTTTGTGGCTGCGGTGGAAACGTCCAGATATGGAAAGACCAATCAAGGTGAGCATGTGAACATTTCAGGACGTTTTAAACGAGAAATTGCAATAAGCAATCCAATGTTTGGGAGATTTCTAAATGAAAGAGCACTGCAAACAACATTTCTTTAAAAAAAAATATAGAAAAAATGTAAATTTTCAATGTATTGAAGCTGATCAATAATTTTCTTTTTGCAGGTCAACATCCTACTTCCTATTCTATTCCTCATCATATGTGGTTTCCTAGTGTGTTTACCGTTTTTTGTGCGACCGTTGGAAGTTGGCATAGGAGTTGCTATTACGTTGACCGGCATCCCTGTCTATTACATCGGAGTACATTGGAAATCAAAACCAAAAATGCTCACAAATACTATAGGTAAGTTTGCAATTGGTAAATACTTTATAGATATATATTTACATTATTTTTTTGGGTAGAATAACAACTTTTTAATTTGGTCAGATTCGATAACACGCTTCACCCAAAAGATTTTCGTATGCGTAAAAGCAGATCGAAGAGATGATTGATTTAATGAAATGATTTTTCAAACCGAAAATTTCATCAAAGAAGCCGTGCTGGTGCCAAGATTTGGTTTTTGCTAGCGATCATTTATAGACAGTTGCGAACATTCTGAAGGTGACAGTTTGATAACACTGCATAGGTTAAGTATCATTTTATATTTTTATTTTAAAAAGCCTATGATGAAAGCTAAAGACTTGCCCTTTCAGTAAGCTGTTTTACATTTCAAAAGACTACCCTTCTTTCTGTAAGACGCTCCTACATTTGAAAAGATTTCACTCAAATTAACTTTTTGTTAACTACATTTTGCTATCTATACTGGTAACTGTATTTAATCGTGTACTAGTTGGTAACCCGTGAAAATCATGGGAACTAACAATACTACGATTAAATCACCAAACTTTGTACAGCAAAATACTTTCATATGAAAACGTTGTAAAATATAAACATGTTGAAAGTAGTAAATGCTAAGAAGTAAATGTGTGAATTTAAAAATGTAATGGCTGCTACATAATCACAACAGTAAATGGTTGGATTGGAGTTAATTGGAGGCATAACTGTTAGAAAATGAATTGCAAGGAACATTTGTTAGGAAAATGCCTAATGTGCCTAATGAAAAGTTGAAGATAGAAATCAGCAGGTGGCAGCACAATATTCCTTGTACAAAACGGGACCATTCAAAAAGGATTCCTTCATTGACCTTAACCCATGTCCACATAGTGACCGTTTTAACTCTCTCCCCCCTCATGGACGTCCTTATTTTTTTTTTTGGAAAATTAGGGTGTCCAAAAAATGTGTTGGAACATGCAAAGGCACATCTTATAAATTTCCAAGCACCCGCCTCGCTACCAATTCCACGACATTTTTCCAGATTTTTCTGTTTAATGAAGTAAAATAACTTTAAATGAAATGATGATAATTCTCCATACGTAACAATTAAAGTTGTTTTTTCGTGCTGCAATGCTCACAGTCTCATGGATTAATGTTTATTAATCTTCACAGCAATAAGTTTTGGGGCATTTAATCTGTGATTTTTGCTAATTTAATGAAGAATCCACCTCTTATCAGTATCAGTAAATATTTTTTCGGAATTCTTCCTTACTATACTAACGATTCGACGGTTGTTTTTATACCTCTCGATGATATATACTCGATGGTTGAGTAACTTTCCCGCATAATTTCTGTTATCATCCTAATGGATTTTCCATTTTCATGATGGCTAACAATCAATTCACGTTCCTCTAAAGTTGGATGGGCTGCCATTTCAAAATTAAAACATCTCTACAATATTATGTACAGTTGAATGTATGGTTTTCACTTTGAAATTAATTTGTTCAATCTGTTGCCTCAAATGCAAGACAACTTACATAACATCATTTCATTCAAAGTTATTTTTCATCCTTAAATTAGGATAATAAGCTTCATACGCAGCTGTTGAGCGCACGTGTATGGTTTTCACTTTGAGCCACTGAAAATAGTAATATTGCGGCGACATCAACTATTTCATTAGGAAATAGACAGGTACTTACCTGAAAGTAGAAGAAATTTAACATTTTTAA